>SDVV010042794.1:0-10308 GCA_016164225.1 Gammarus roeselii
GATTTATACATTTGTTTATATAGGTGATATCAAAGGGCCGAATGTACATTTTGTATATTCTTTCTTCACATGAATCCTTCAATCCAAATTTTCATTTAATTTAATGAATTTTGAAAGTATTATTGTCTATGATTATACTTCATTTTAAGATGTAAACGAATTCGTTCCGGTATGGCACGTATTCCATTATTGACAAATTATAATATCAAACAACAAGTTGATTCGTAAGCTATATAAAATTTAGCGATCAATTGCTGTGGTAAAATGATTGCAATAGACCCAAGCATCACCGCGATGGCTTCAGATGACTCCTCATATCGTGCTTACAAACAAAAAATAGCTGCAAAATAATCATCTTTGATTCAATCGGAGTTAAGTCCATTAGATATTGCCATTTGCGCGCCAGCGGATGCGGATGTGAATGCCGATATTTTAAATGTTACATCCGCAGATGCCGATTTTGAATAAATGACACGCACGAATGCGGATGCGAATCCGAATATTCGCATTCAAAGTTATTGAATAATAAATGCCTGATTCAAAAAGGCCCATAATCAGACAAATTAATATTGCTTGATGAATATAAGGGCAATGAATTACTTAACAAAAGGAATTTTTATCGTGTAATCGTTACTTTGACCATTAAGGAAATATGTATGAAGCGACATTAAAAAATACGCGGTATCACAGTCCTGGCTAACGTGGCTCTCATCTGCACACACAAAGGAGCAGTCACACAGCAAAGCGATGATGTGTACAATATCGCCACATGTTCTGCTAGGACTGATCTCCAAGCCTTGATAGGCCTAATCTTGAGCTTGAATCGAACATCTGTCAAATTTCTGTTCTTGAACTTTTATCCTGATTACTTGAACAATTTGACACGAAACACTTATTTACTTTCAGGTCTGAGAGTGCACCTGACAACATTAATCTCAACTAACTATAGGTGTTTTGCCGGAGTCAGGTATGCTGGGCTGTATTTCTGCATACGTCAACGCTTACCTCAGTAATTGAACCTCCTTCGAAAGAAACCTGTGCAGCATGGCAGTGGTAGTAGAGGTTCTGTTATGTGATTGCATAACTTTCCGAATCTCTCGATCAGGTCCTTGTTTGGTTGCTGCTGTAAATTGTCTGTGCACTGAAAGATATTTGTCGGTAAAATTTATAAAATTATTTGATGAAGTCATTATACCGCAGCCTTACGATGGTTTCGTAGTTGGTCAGTCGTGCTGAGTCGGCTCGTTCAACGCAGTCCGTTGCAAAACTTTGTTTATGTAATAACCGAATTGTGTAAAGCTCTGTTTTATTATTACATCAGATATGAAAGACCATGGTTATTAGCGCAAATTAAACCATAGTTATTAGCACGAATTACACCATGGTTATTAGCGCGAAAAAAAACATGGTCACTAGCGCGAATTACACCAGGATTATTAGCGCGAATTATATCATGGTTACTAGCGCGAATAACACCATGGTTATTAGCGCGAATTGCACCATGGTTATTAGCGCGAATTACACCATGGTTATTATCGCGAATTACACAATGGTTATTAGCGCAAATTACACCATGGTTATTAGAGCGAATTACACCATGGTTATTAGCGCGAATTACACCATGGTTATTAGCGCGAATTACACCATGGTTATTAGCGCGAATTACACCATGGTTATTAGCGCGAATTACACCATGGTTATTAGCATGAATTACACCATGGTTATTAGCGCGAATTACACAATGGTTATTAGCGCGAATTACACCATGGTTACTAGCGCGAATTACACCATGATTATTAGCGCGAATTACACCATGGTTATTACCGCGAATTACACCATGTTTTAGCGCGAATTACATCATGGTTATTAGCGCGAATTACACCATGGTTATTAGCGCGAATTGCAATAGCTAATGAAACGGAAGTGAAACATAACATTTGTAAATCGAAATCGGTAAACTATTTCGCAAGCTTTTGTTTATTTGTTCTAGTTTCAATTATAGTTTTGTAATTGCAATTATGATTGGTTGTTTATGACATAAAAAATATATAGCAGCATAGATTCTATCTTCATTTGTTGTTTACCATTTGTGAATAAGTGACATAAAATGTTGCTACCGTATTTTGTGTCACTGTGAAGCTGCTGCATATTTTGTTTCACTGTGTTTCAGTCATCATCACTCAGAAAAATACCTGTGCATTGCATTGTCTACTACACTGTTGTTGGTGAATGTTCTTAAACTTAACATTTTCGACGCTTGTTGAATGCGCATTCACGAGCCACTCGCCACATTGCAATGTGCGAGGCACTCGTACATTGCAACCTTATTTCAACCCATAACATGTCGCCGCCACTGGGTGAAGGGCTTATAATCAAGATGAGTGCACCGGACGTTGTATCCTTGAAGAATCACATATCCCATTATACTGTACTGTCTGTTTCATCAACAAAAGTTTAGCTTGTGATGTTCAATACTCACATCAATCCTCCAATAACGCTTAGTGAGCCGACAAGACGTTACCAAGCGTGCACACTTCACGTTACCGAATACAAACAAATATATTCCAGTGATAGGTACGATGATTTACCCAAATATTAATATTACTTTGCGTGCCTTTTTCCAGAAACGAGGTGTAGACATTTATTCCTGTTGTACTCCTCTCAGAAACAATACTCACGATGATGCGAACTAAGTTCATTCAGTGTGCAGTGCCTGAATTTTTGAAAAACATTTGCATTAAAATATTGAGTGGTGCTTAAACTACGAATCATCTACACCTGTTCCTAATGGTGCAGAGTTGTTGAACCGAATGTGGCGACTACTTGCACCAGTCTAACATTGTAGACACTTGCACCAGTCTAACACTGTAGACACTTGCACCAGTCTAACACTGTAGACACTTGCACCAGTCTAACACTGTAGACACTTGCACCAGTCAACACTGTAGACACTTGCACCAGTCTAACACTGTAGACACTTGCACCAGTCTAACACTGTAGACACTTGCACCAGTCTAACACTGTAGACCATGAGAAGACAATGCGCACGGTGTATATGGTCTTCAATCTACATATCTTCTATGAGTTTAGCAATGTGCTCCAACCCCGTCAATGTCGTCAATCTTTCCAAACTCTGACGCAAGTTAAGGTTCATAGTGCCGCTTCATCCCTTAATTGGGCGGTTTTTATTCAGTTTTCTAGTCGCACTCTGCATGTGCCACTCAAGCGAATACCATCGTCATTGGCACCGTGTTCTCCGGCACTTCGCTCTCTCTACACTCAGGTGAATGTCATCGTCATTCGCACCGTGTTCTCCGGCACGTCGCTCTCTCTACACTCAGGTGAATATCATCGTCATTCGCACCGTGTTCTCCGGCACGTCGCTCTCTTTACAATCAGGCGAATGTCATCGTCACTCGCACCGTGTACTTTAACACGTAGCTCTCTCTACGCTCAGGTGAAGAGAAAACAGTCGCTGTCGTCTACATGGTTTAAAGAAAGTGTTCCTGGAATATAAACATAATCTAACGGTGCCTTTATGGTCCAAGAAGACAGACTGGTTCTTGATTTTGGCACCCACATTACCCTAGTAACAGGATGTAGAGCACCCGGCGGAGATCTTTGCCTCAATACGTTACGATTGCTCCACTCTGGTCACCCTGTGGTGGAAGAGTTAGAACTACTCCCCTATGGTCTTTCTTTGGTGGAAGGGCAGCACCGCTCCACTTTGGTTTCCCCGCGGTTGAGGGGTCATCACTGCACCACTATGTCACACTGCGGTGGAGGGGTAGCTCTGTTTCCCACTGGTTTTTCGGCGGTGGAATGGCTGGTTCTTCTCCCCTGTGGTCTCCCTGGGTGGAAGGGGCCAGCGCCGCTCCGCTTTGGTCTCCCCGCGGTTGTGTTGTCAGCACTGCCCCATTCTGGTCACCCTGTGATGGAGGGGAACCACTGTTCCATTCTGGTGTCCTTACATTGGAAGTGCCGGCACTGCTCCACTCTGGTCTCTTTGCAGTGGTAGGATCATTACCGCTCCACTCTGGTCTCCCTGCGGTGGAGGGCATCACTGCTCCACCCTGGTCGCCACCCTGAGCTCCTATCGTAAGGCGTTTTATTGGATCCACTACCGTTAAAATCGAAGGCTTTATCGTCACTCTGGTGAAATACTGGGAACTGAAGCAGCAGCCTGCCTCGGCATTACGTCTTTATCAACTAATGCAGGGGACACTGCATCCTGCCAACATTCGACGCTATTCCTCGTAACGGAGCCGTCACTTCTCCTTATGCATCAAGAGTGACCTTGTATAAGGCCGATGGAGATTCGTTAAGGAAGGAAAGGATGTTGAGTGCTGGATTCAGTTGTATCAGGATGACGGGAAAGATGCTCCCATTTAAAGAGCCACTTTGGGCTTCAGCTCTTATCTGCTGCTGAGGTTATTTAAGTCCGGCTTATTGAAAGCCACGACATTTCAATTTAGCAGCTGTTCATCGTATCAAACATGCAACATTTTATACAATTGAAATAAATTCAAATAACTGGCTGACAATATCATTCTAATCATAGACCTATTTGTTTGATGTATGCATCGAACTGTATATTTTCATAGTTATATCCAGAATTATCCCCTTCTGAGGCACTATTGTAAACGGAAAAATAAACTTCAAAAAAATCCCAAATAGACACTTTAAATTATATAAATTAACATCAATTGAGCTAATCATGCTTGCAATAGTTCAGCAAACCTGAGTCGTTGGTAACTGGATTACTTAATTTTGTAGAGCAAACATTTTTTGAATGCACTGGTCATGAGCGTCACTGAAGAAATCAACTTCGACTATTTTCGATACCCCAAAAGATTCTCCTGACACGTTATTTAGAAACTGGATATTTACCATCCCAACGTCCAGTGAGTTTGGTCAAATTCTTGTACACATTCTGGTTTCCATTTGTCATTGTTATTTAAGTATCCAGTTGGATTACTCAGAACCGTCAGCATGGTTAGATATGCAAGAAAACAAAAACTTCGTGAACGATGAGATCTGGAAGACCATTAGATTAGATTAGATCAGAGTAAAGAAAACAAACGAGCACGGGTGCTCGTGTCGATTGTTCCTTGAAAGAAGTGAAAAAAGAGTGGGGGATAATCAACGAAGCTTTAGAAATTCACGCACACATACAGTATAAAAAGGGTTTATGGATAGAAAGGAGAGAAACCACAACTACCATCACCACCATATTAGTTACTTCCCTACTACTACCCAAGGCATTTCAGCCCCGGAGAATAAAAGGGTCGGGAGTCGGGTTGACTTTTCAAGAACAAGGAGAACAAGATGGGAAGCGAAGTATTTAGGTTTCAGGCGATCGTATCCCAGACGGTGGAGCAGAGACGGACACGCCCATACGCTCAACCGACTCACACTTTTCCTCGGACGCATGCCTGTCGGCTTGCCCCAAAGGTTGGGTCGCACGGACTCCAACTAGGTATTGAGTCTACTTCGCAGGAGCATATGGGTTTTAAATTTTGACAAGTATGTGCACATTTGGGAGGAGCTCCACACCCAGTTGCCGGGTAGTGGTCCTCTACCATGTGCTCAGAAGATTAGGTCATCTGTACGCAAGTGGTTCCTTGAAGGCTGTCGCACTTCATGGTGAGACGTCAGAGTGACATCTCCTAGGAAAAGAGTTGCTCTTCGCAACTCCTGAGTTTAGTCAGAAGAAACACATGTACTTTACATTTAAAAAAACTGGTATCATTGTAAGTTTTGGTCCATGGATGGGACGAGTATTTAAATTTTGAGGCTATGTCGAATCGAGTTTAGTCAAGAGAAAACAAGATTTTTAAATTCATTTTTGAAAAATTATCATAAGATTTAAGGCATGAATAAATATTTTAAATTTTGAAATTGACTCGTGAATCGAGTTTAGTCAGTGAATAAAAAGTTTTTTACATTTTAAAGAACTGTTATCGCATATTTTAGTCTAAAAAAGGCAAAGAACCGGTATTTAAAAATGGAATTTAGCTTGAACATCTGTAAAGAAGGGGCTAGTAGGTAAACGCCATGCTGCAACAGGTCTCTCCCGGATCTGGGCTACAAGGGAGAGAAGACGGTTAGTTCACTCACACTGTGCAGATCAATAAGTTCAAAGATGAGATGCCGGAACGGCAGGTGCATTAATTGCGTATATGTCATTATGTTCCCGATGAGATGCCAGTAGGTCATCTCTAAGAGATCTAATGTATATATCAGCTGAGATGCCTGAAGGGCTTTATATATTTCAAGTAAGATGCCGGAGGGACTTCTCTCCACGAGGTAACAGGTGCTGCTGTTGATTGCTATCTGATTTATATTTGTAATATCTGTCTCCTCTCTTGTTTCTTCCTACCTCCTGACACGGAGAGTAGAAGAGAAGAGTCCCATCGTATCGACAGGGTCATTCAACAGTGGATGATATGGTAGAACGCTCTCCTCTTAATACGGGCTCGATTTTCATATATCATGAGGGGTGTAGGTGAACCGCCGTTGGGGCTCATCGGCAAGCGCCGCTGAGTCGCCGGCAGGCTTCACCCACAATAGTTTGTCAAATCATCGTACCGTAGAATTGAGTAACGCTCTCCTCCTAGTTGCCTTCGTTGCTCAAGGGTTATGAGGCCAAGCTCTTTCAGCCTATCCTCGAAGCTGTGGTGGCGTAGCTGCGGGATGAGCTTAGTTGCACGATGCTGGATTCGTTTTAGTTTGGCCATGTCCCCTTCATGTGCAGAGAAAGTTACGGGAGATGTAGCCAAGGTTACGATTAGCAATCATGTAACCTTTCTTCGACCTGCGCGTTCCATTTTAAATCTTTCGAGATTAGAACGCCCAAGTCTCTCTGCTGGTCAACAGTTGCAAGATCGCTTCCTGCCATCGTGTAGTTGAAGTTGGCATTGCGACACCCCATGTGCATAACTGTACATTTTGGAACATTGAAGGGCATCTGCCACGCTTCCGACCTTTGGACGAGTTCTTCGAGATCTTGTTGAATCTCAACTCTGTCTCTCTTCCTCCATGCTGCATGTCAGAGCTTCGTGTCGTCGGCAAATATTGATACTTGGACAAAATCCCGGCATCCGTGTCATTTACATAGATTAGGAAGATGATAGGACCCAGGACACTGCCCTGGGGCACCCCAAGGGTAACGGGGGCCCACGTGTTCAGCAATGACACCTGTCAGCATTGGTTTAACAGGGAATAAAACTGTGACAATCTCAGATCAACACCGTGGGTCAGTGGCTTTCTCTTCAAGGGCTGATTTGAGTTCTTTCGAGTATCATCGTTAAATGCTATTTCCTTCTACAAACTTTCTCTTTCTTGATCTATTAAAACAGAAAATACTGACACAAGATGCTATCTTAGACATACTACTTCAGAAACAATCTTCTTACTATCAAAAGGCAGCCCAGTTTGGGCCAAAAGTCCTACACTTGTAAACACTTGTAAACACTCGGACAAGGCCTGTCCGATGCTGACTCTTTGCTTGCGTCCTGTTAGCCCGGCGCGCAGCCGGCGAAGTACGTTGTCACCGATGCCGAGCTCAGAGATTTTGTGTAACAATATCCTGTGCGGCACCTTGTCAAAGACGTTTTGGAAGTCTAGGTAGATGCCATTCACTGCCTTGCGGCGGTTGTACTCGTAGATCACCTCGTTGAAAAAGTCTAGTAGATTCGTCAGACAGCTCCTCTTGCGGCGGAAGCCGTGTTGAGTGTTATGAATGGGTCCGTTGTCTTCCAGGTGATCGATTAGATGATTTCGTATAAATCGCTCGATGGTTTTGCACACAATCGACGTCAGGCTGATCAGTCAATAGTTGCTGGGCAATTGTCGGTCTTCTTTCTTGAAGATTGTCGTTACACTGGCAACTATCCAATCTTCGGGGACCAAGCCATCGATAAGTTGAAGATGTGGGTCAGGGAGGCTGCCAATTGTTCTCGAGTTTCCTTAAAAATTCTTGGGTGGTGTCCATCGGGACCAATCGATTTGTGAAGGTCCAGTCACTCAAGCTGTTTGACAACTTCCTCTCTTGTGAACACAATGTCGTTGAGGCATACTTCCCCAGCGTAAACAGTATCTCGTTTATAGCCGAGGCCCTCAACTGTGAACACCGAGCAGAAGAAGCAATTCAGGACACTGGCCTTGTCCTCAGGTGACGTTCTGAGGACACCATCTTCATCCATTAGCGGCCAACTGAGTCCCTAGCAATTCTACGCTCATTGACGGAGTGATAAAAATCCTTAGGGTTTTCCTTAGCGTTATTCGCAAGACATCTCTCTTTTGTGCGTTTTGAGGATCGGACTAGCCTAGTGACTGTCCTACGCTCCAGGCGATGCAGTTCTGCCGCCTCTGCGGTGTTGTCCCTCATTCGCTGCGCATTTGGTCGATCGCGACGATTTAAGGCTCTTGCAACTTCAACGTTCTGCCAGGGGGCCTGATCCTTTGAGCAGGATCAATTGTCCTCAAGGGTATACATCGGTCGCTGGCCTCGCGAACTCTCCCATTGAGGATGCTGCAGCAAGCGTCCACCGTACCTTTTCCGAGTCGTTCGATTAAGTTAAGCGCACTTAGTTGTTCTCTCATCCCCTATCAGTTCGCTCGCAAAAAATTACGTCGGCGTATAGCTCCCTAGGGGGCTGGACGGGGAACTTTGATGGTGAGATGCACCACGTTGTAGTAAGCCAAATAGAATGTTGCCGCCCAAGCGACTAGGCCCAGTACGTTATTCCCCCGGGCTGGTTCACAAACATACTGTGTCATGAAATTATCGGCGATAAACTCCGTTAGTTTATTGCCTGGGGCCTGTGAAGTTAGGCTCACCCAGTCAATATAAGCGAGATTGAGTCGCCGCAGATGATAGTCTCATGATTATCTGAGGCTGTTTCTTCCAGCTTCTCATAGAGCTGGGCATCTTGTTCCGCAAAGGTGTGACTGTTGCGGTACACCAATGCCAGCTCCAATGTCGCATGGTCCCCTTTGATTTCTGCGGCGAGTATTTCGTAAGAAACTGTGGCTAGCGTTGCTCTAAGAAATGGGTGCAGTATTTCCTGTATGTACAGCACGGACACACCCCCTCGTTTACTAGGGGAGGGTTTATCAACGCTGAACATTTTTTAGCCTGGTAGCATTATCTTTGCTGACAAGTTTCTACTCCGGAGATCGAGCCATGTTTCGTTTATGCCAATGACATGCAACGAGGACAAGGTCGCCTGTCCCCGCAGTTCGTCGAACTTAGGGGCATAGGACTGCGCGTTACAGAAGAAGACCTTTAGACGGTGCGTGTCTCGGTCCTCGACTTCTTCATCATTGGAAGGGTCTCGGCCTGGTGGGTGTGGACCAGGATCTTGACCATCCTTAGAATTGCCTTCTTGTGAGTCTTGTAACGCATCTACTGTGCCCGCAGCTTCTTCCTCTGGGATCGATTGATTGGTCATCGCTCCCGTCGGGGAATCTTCTGCGGGCACGGGGCCCTCTAAGTAGGGTTCCCTGCGGCCTAAACTGGTCCGTTTATAGCAAGCTGGACCCCTAACTTCTGGGCGAAGTATTTCTTAGCGTTTTGGTGGAGTAGTCTGCCGAGTCGGGCATTTTCTACATCATTCAGGCGTAGGCCATCTCTTAGGAAAAGATCGGGCCTCTTCCGAAAGTCATTAAACAAGTTGTTTAAGGATACTCCTTCGGACTTGCAAATGGTCTCGAGGGCTTGATTTGTTTAGGTTAACTTGCTATACAGCTCGTCATCATCATTCATTTGCGGTAAGACGGATGTGGTTTCCAATCGATCGGTTTTTGCTTTAAGGTTAGAAATGAAGCCTGTATTTGGCTAGCAGATCTTCCGAGTGTCTCCAGGCTGGAAACTTCAACTTCCGCAAGGGCAACTCTGATCTTCCCAATCGTGGCACCGTGTTTGCAAATACCCGCCTCTTTTTTATTAAATCGTTTATTTCCATCGTCTAGAATGGGTTTCCAATACTTAGGTCTAATTCATCAAACTTATTCTTTAAAATGCTGTATTTGAATTAGCGAAGCGTGAAAAAAAATGAATTTGTCGGCTGCCGATTTGTAGCTACTTCGTGTTGCAAAGCAGTTTTTACAATATGTGCTATATTTTTAAGCGAGAAACTCATGGGTATGGGATTGATAAATCCAAAATTAATGAATACATCGCAGCTCATCTCTAGTAGGCGGTTGGCTTGTCCTTCATGGAACCGAATGGAATACACAATATGCCATTAAATATATACCAACACCTATATATTCATACAATTATACATATACATGCACGTA
>SDVV010042795.1:0-10308 GCA_016164225.1 Gammarus roeselii
CGCACTCTCACCGTGGTCCTACAGTAGCGGAACTTCTCCCGCACTCTCACCGTGGTCCTACAGTAGCGGAACTTCTCCCGCACTCTCAGCGTGGTCCTACTGTGGCGGAACTTCTCCCGCACTCTCACCGTGATCCTACAGTAGCGGAACTTCTCCCGCACTCTCACCGTAGTCCTACAGTAGCGAAACTTCTCCCGCACTCTCACCGTGGTCCTACAGTAGCGGAACTTCTCCCGCACTCTCAGCGTGGTCCTACAGTAGCGGAACATCTCCCGCACTCTCACCGTGGTCCTACAGTAGCGGAACTTCTCCCGCACTCTCACCGTGGTCCTACAGTAGCGAAACTTCTCCCGCACTCTCACCGTGGTCCTACAGTAGCGGAACTTTTCCCGCACTCTCACCGTGGTCCTACCGTAGCGGAACTTCTCCCGCACTCTCACCGTGGTCCTACAGTAGCGGAACTTCTCCCGCACTTTCACCGTGGTCCTACAGTAGCGAAACTTCTCCCGCACTCTCACCGTGGTCCTACAGTAGCGGAACTTCTCCCGCACTCTCACCGTGGTCCTACAGTAGCGGAACTTTTCCCGCACTCTCACCGTGGTCCTACAGTAGCGGAACTTCTCCCGCACTCTCACCTCAGTCGTATCATAGCCAAAACTTATCCCACCACACTCCCATCGCAGTCCTATATCCAGAACTTTTCCTATCACACTCTCACCTCAGTTTCACAGTGGTAAAAGCTTATAATTCAATTGTCCCACCTTACTCATTACTCATCTTACGCATGTTATACTGTCTCCCCTTAATTAAAGTGTCGAAAGCTTATAATTCAACAGTCTCACCTTACTCATTACTCACCGTACTCATGTTCTACGCTCTCTCCTTAGTTTCACAGTATCCAAACTTCTCCCACACTCTCACCGTAGTCTTGCAGTAACTTGCACCCAGCGCTCTTCTTGCGTCAGGTCCAAGACGCTTCCTCCCAACTCACGGGGACCGAGGCAGGCAAGTCAAGGCGGGCCCTGCGTGGAGCTCCCCTTGCGACGCTTGTTTGCACAGCGCCGCTGTTCGGCCGAGATAGCGCCGCTGCACCCAAAAACTCGTCGCCAAAACTATCGCAGGCAAAACGTTCCTGCTAAAAAGCGACTAAAGGAATTCAAATTTTGTTTGCGGCTATCTACCGACGGCTGCAGAGGGTTTGGTGACCGCAACGAAGAACGCAGACTTCGATCAGAAAAAGCTTTAGTCTTGAAAGGTGATAAATTTCCGGCAGTAATTGGAAAACGAATTAGCTTTTCGTTAAAGTTTTTAGTAGACATTCATTTTCCATATAATGTATGCAATGTAAAACATATTATGCGAATAATTCACAATTTACTGGGTCTAGTATCTCTTTATAAGATAAACATTACATTACGAGGGTTTCTTCGTAGAAACAAATTCCATGTCTTTGTTTTAGTTATAGATATTGATGCAATTTCCTGGATGAATCGAGTCGAAACGACATTTCCTGTTTAATATCACTTCGAACTATAATTTCCTATGTTTGTGTGTAACTTGCAAAACGTAAAATGAAAATTGGTCGTTAAAACTGCTATTTCCTCCCCGTTTAGCTTTGGTTGGAAATCTCAGCAGCACTAGCCATCTGATGCTGTGGATGAGGTGAATTCATTGATTGATGTTGTTTTATTGATCATTGCACATTGGATTATTAAATATACATATAATATTTCCTCATTTGCAGTAATATTTAGTGTAGGCAATGGTGTCGTTTCATCTGTGTGAGGTGCACAAAAAGCACTGATATCCGATACAAGCTGCAAATTTCTTCAATATACAATAATGTTTTGTAGAATACCACTATTAATGTGAAGAACTGAAACTGCACTCATAACGTGAGCTAACTTGCAATTTCGTTCGCATTTTATTAACGAACATTTTTTTTAAATGTTAAACATCAACAGGCACGCAAATGAGAAACGTCAATGAAATATTCGTGCTGGTTGATAAACTTATTCCCGGAACAAACGCCTTAACGGCAACCAAGAGACCCGCCGACTGTTTATTCATGCTTTGCTGTCACAACCTTAATCAAGGAACAAATTCACCTACACGGCGACCAAGATACCCGCCGAGCGCTTATCCGTGCTTTACTCTCACACCCAATTCCACGATCGGATTCGTATACCCGGCGATCACGATACCCACCGAACGCCCATTCGTGCCTTGGGTTCACAACCCTTTTCCAGGTATAAATTCGTCTATACGGCGACCGAGATACCGACCCTCCGATTCTCTACGCCACTACGCCGACCGCAATCTCCAGCATGTAATAATCCCAGGGACGCGACCGGCGGAAATAGAAAAGTTTCCCTCGATGAACACCAAGATTGCATTTTCTTTGAAGCCACTCCTTTGATGATGACTGCAATAACATCATTCGGGTCATCAGCAGAAAGTTGCTCCTTCTTTACGACATATATTCAGAAAGTCGAAACCACCGACCCCAACAAATGTATGACTTCTTCCTTCCTGATGTCCTTTGCTGTTCCGTCTTTACATATCACCGGTAGTTGCTCTTCGACGCGCTGCTTTTATTCGCTTTCCTCAACAACCTGAATGACTCGATCATTCTAATTTCCTGATCGTTTCCCTGATAGTTAGAATCTGCACCAGCCAAGGAATAGACGGCGCCACTTTCTATATTTACAAATGAGACCCAACAAATTAGGTTGGGGATCCCGGCCGTCAGCCCCTTGAAGAGGGAGGAGGCTGGGGCTCCGCTCGCTTTTGATTCAGATAAGATATGAAAGGGATCCCTGAGAGCCGGATGCGGCTTGGGGGAAAGGAATCATCACGCACACGACTGCATCTGCTGCTTGAAAATGTTAGTATTTCAGTTGTGTTGGACGAGCAAACACCGAATAACCATTTTTCAACATTGTTACGGTTATAATGTAATACTTTTTTTAGCCTCGTGAATATCGCAGGACAAATGTGGTATCTGGTAAAACATTGGTTCATATTATTATATGAAAATGTCCAGTAACTAACATGGCATCGATGAACGCGAACAACTCTGTTGAACAGCAACCACTCATATGAACGCACAGTGTTCTGTTGGCCTCAGAGCAGTTCTGATGACAGCTCGGAAACTCACATTAACCAATAATAGCGAAACCCATGCAAAGGCAAACGTAAATGCACAATTACGTAATTCCAACGGAGTCTCCACTTGATCGCACGAGTGAGTATAAGCGACCAGCCGGGCAAACGAAATTCATTCCCTTGCAATTTTAAACATGAAAGTCTATTTTTTCCTTCTCTGATTGGTAATTTTCACTCTCTAGTACGACGTTGAAACGGTAATGTTTAGGCATGTCTGTACCTATAGATGACTTTGCCTTGGCCTTGTACTCTAGGCTTCGAGAGAAAAGCCACTTACATCTGCAGGCCGAACCCTAACACTGTTACAAAGGTTGCCAGAAATAGCTTCTGCGATGTTGTGAACGTGACCTAAGTCTCCCTGACGTTACAAATGTAATAATATGGAATCCGTGGATGACACCGGGTTCACTTGACGCATAAATATAAATCAAGGAGAGACTGCACCATAGATACAAAGGGCATCCCATCACGCGCAGAGATGAATTTGAATATACAACAATGCGTTCACTAAATGGACTCATATAGGTCGTAAAAATTACATTCAAAATCTGATTGAGACCTCTCCAGGAAATAGTAAAAATTTGGGAAATCATTTGTAACTTTCTTGGAACAAAAACTGAGTAATTTTGGATGATGAAGTCATCACTGATTCACAAACATTTCAATGCTTTCAATAACTACCTCAATATTATAACTAGTACCATAAGTGAAACTATTGATAGCAACAACATCCCATTTGAACATTATTAAGAGGGTCCTTCACCAGCGTTTATCGATTGGTGGGACATAGAGGTCGTTTTCTCCCTAACCTTAGTTATTAGTAAATATTAAGTATATCTGATTAGCAAGTGTCGTCCACAGAACAACACGCGCTGACGAAGACTGGGTACTAATAATTTGTATATTCTGATATGTCTGTAATTTGTCACATGTCATCATACCTAAATAAATGTGTTAACCCCCAAATTATTTAAATTTTTCAAATCCTTCAAATCCTGAAACCCTTAAATACGTTCAATCCATAAATCCTTACCTTATATGGCGCCGAATTTCAGTGTATGATTTTTTTCCCTCTCATTGCCCAAATTTGTCTTAACGCTGATTTGTGCCTAAATTATATGAAGCTGACTTGTAATTAATTTATATCAAATGACGATTTAACCAATCAGTGTGAAGCTCAACATGGCTAATATTTTTTTTTATTTTGTTCATAAATAAATGATCTTTCATTGGCTGACAAAATTTACTTTTTCAATTAAATTTCACAAACTCCTTCAGTTAATAATCAGAGTATTCAACCATTTGACTTTTACTTCGAACTCACACTGAACAAGGAGCTTCGTGTGCAAGTAATCCCGTATGTCTTTTACCGACCTCGAGGCGAGGCAATCCAACGATACTTACTGTCCTGAACATTCCTGCTGCGGCATCACGCTGCTGAGAGTTTAACAGTAAGCAATCCGATAAGTATAGATCCTTCTAGTATTACATTTTTTTATCGCATGCCTCAATTTTTTGACGTCACTACTGGGACATCACACCTGTGACGTCACACTATTGTGACGTCACACTATTGTGACGTCACACTGTTGTGACGTCACACTGTTGTGACGTCACACTATTGTTACATCACCATTGTAACGTCACAATTGTAACGTCACTATTGTAACGTCACTACTGCATCTTCACTATTGTAACGTCACTATTGTACCGTCACTACTGTAACGCCACTATTGTAACTTCACTATTGTAACGTCACTATTGTAACGTCACTATTGTAACATCTTTATTGTAACGTCACTATTGTAACGACACTATTGTGACATCACTGGAGGCATGTGCATTCGCCTGTAAAATCATTAAAAGTGTTGGAATTCAAATTATGGGTTTTGGATAAAATAGATTCTAACAAAGATTGAGCATTCACATTTATTTATGAGATAACTCATTTGTATTGGAGAGAAGAAAAAAGTTTTAAATATTTGACAATATGTTTCGGAGACCATTATAACTTAACTCACAAAATTGCGATCATTTTTGATCATATTATGTCTTTTTTTGTGGGATGAATTAGAAATCATGTTGGGAGTTTATTAAACATATAACGCGTTCATAACCATCCACAAAATGTCCATTTAATTTGACAAAATGCAAGCTACAATATCAATATTTATCATCACTATCGGAGAACGCTTGCTGGTGACCGTTCCTTCAGCAAGGTGACCTTGGCTATGGACTCGCGACAGGCAGTGTCTCCTCCGGCGCCAGGCAGTGTCTCCTTCGGCGACAGGCAGTGCCTCCTCCGGCGACAGGCAGTGTCTCCTCCGGCAACCGGGGTGGCCCAAACATGTGCAACGTCTCTAACTTGGTATAAATTAACCAACGAGAGAGAGCACATGAAACTGAATTCCGAACATATAAAATTGGCGAAAAGCTTTTTCCAAGTCCTCCCATTTGCCGATTTAACCTAAGTTTGTAGCGTCACGAGTGCTCAGGAAAGCCTGTACACTGTACACTGACCACCAAAAATGAACATCCGGTGTTTATCTCCATGTATACTGGTGCAGATATTTCACACGTTAGCAGCTAATTAGCAGTCACTTTTCATAGATGATGGAGACGTTGGGGTCGCTTAGTGATGGCATCAGTAGGTCGGAAGACTTTATAGCGAGAGATATATGTTCTCTCTATCCAAGTGCATAAATAAAGAATCATAAGAGCATTCTCTACCCTTGCACTTATTATGAAATTTTGTTTTAAGATATACCCTAAATTCACACTAACCTCCGTCTGCCCCCGTCTCCATTTGGCACTGTTTAATTTTACCTCTGGCAACATACACGGTGCGGCTACGTCATCGTCTCTGTGATGCAAGACACTCGCTGATTGGTTGTCGAGATTGGCTGCTTGCGGCTGCCCTTTCCTTTGAAGTGACCATACTAGGTGTTCATTGCACTGTGGGCCCGCTGATGGAGCAGGCGTTGATAAAGGCGGGACCAATTATGCTATGTCGAATTAGTGAGTAGAAATGGCTATGGAGCGAATCGGAACGGGAACTGTCAGGAAATACTTAAATGATCAATTGCTTATACTTTATAAAGGGACTTCATAGAACCTTGCATGGGCTTTTAACGTTATTGAAGTTATATCGAGTGTCAATGCTGGAATTCCCATTTCATGTTACATGTTATGAGCCTTTCGAGAGAAACGTGCATGAGCAATGAATGGCAACAACCAATAAAATAAATAAATGATATCTAAACATATTCAATTTGTGAGAATAGGGTATCGAAGCTCTACGGCACATGATGTGTAACACCATAAAATTGAAGGTGACAATTTTGATCACCAACTCAAAAATGTGAAACATTACATTACATTACAAAATAAACATATTCGTACCGTGAGATTTTGAATCATACGATCATACGATTTTAAAGGTATGAAAATATTGTGTGCCAACTGGAGGTTTGCTCGATCTCCTGCCAGACGTTAGCGTGGGCAACGACACAAACTTGGCATTAATGGGTCCCAACAAAGAGAGCCTGGAAAAGTGATTCTTCGTACTGTCTAATTCTATGATGGGTCAGGTTAGACCAAGTTTGCTACGTTGCGCTTGTTATTTCTGGCCTGTAGATGCAGGTCTATTGGCCGACTATGGTGACTGTGTCATGCGTCACGAAGGGACGCAACCAATGCCACATACTTGAGCAGGTCTCAGCCTATCCTACGCCACGTCTCAAGCAGGGTCTAAATTGGCCAATATGAGCAGGGGAGAATCTTTTCTAGCATAAGTGTTGGTGAATTTTGACAACATGAGTGACGTCGCGCATATTGGGTTAGACCTGTACATGTAGGTGGCTTGCGTTTACCTATTATACTTAACTCCCCTTCACATCAACTGCTGCAGCTCCATTTACCATAAACACATTTTAGAAGAAAGCACATATTCGTGTTTATATTGGCCAAGTAAACTCCGTTTTTGAAGCCGTTCATTTATTACGACAGGCCTGTAGACGCAGGAGGTATTTGCCTTGGTTCTGACTGCTCAGTGTCACGTCTTTTTCCTCTATTTACATTCGGTGATTATTGGCCTCCTTGACTCGCCCAGTTGCATCACGGCAAACTTGCGTAAGCCTAAATCAGCAGGTGCCCACTGACCCAAGCTTCCATTGCGGCATCTATTGTCTAAAATGACTAATAAAAGAATGAAAAATTTCATTGTTAACATTCAAATTTCCCGACACACTTCCTATTACCGCCTTGGTGATATGAAATGGCCGTAATGAGGCAAGCCCTCCTAACATACGGAACTGATTAATCTTGCTATGATTTCAATTTCTTTATAGAATGTGACCAATAAGATTTACAAAGAAAAATTATTGAAGCCCATTGAAATACTAAGAATAATTTGTTTTCGCTTCTTCAAGTTGTTGTCAAGGCCTGTTCTTTTAAGTGGTCTTGCATATCTTAAGCACATCGGTCGCATTGATCTGTAAATGAGACCAATAAAAGCGGATATTACATTCAAGGATATAAGACTGTTGGATTTGTTTACCAGTTATTTTATTAGTGGTTCAGGCCCTGCACGGGGCTTGTCTGACGTCGCGGCAGCTACAACCCTGCCTGCAGTTGCACTATATCTGAGCTTCTTCTAATTTATATCAAAAGATTTGCATGGTGTGATCAAATATTTTGCAAATATGAATGTGTATGGATGTCATATTTGGCCCATTAAAGTCGATTGGTTAGCTAGGCCGTGCAGCAACTTTGCATTGTAAAGGATTAAGGATGCTGCCTGTAGAGTAGAGGGTACCTGCGCATGTGCTTTTGGTAATGCCGAGCGCCTTGCTGTTGGTGGAGGCTCCAGCCGCACAGAACAAATATTCTCTCGTGCTTTTATGATTATATTTATTTGGTAATAGAAATACAGGGACTCAAAAGCAGGAAATTGATTTTATTATTCTTTTCTATTTATAAAACTGTGTTACATGCACAGCTATTCTCTGCTTGTTGGTCAACAACTAAGCTGCATTTGACGCTTGCTGTGTTCAGGCTAATGGTTTTTGATGTTAATTATCCTCCTATCTATTCTTTTTAAAGGTTGTGATAATATTATTACATCTTGTACATAATTATGCAGGAATCCGTTACACAAATCTTGTCAAAAATGTTTACGAGAACTCTAAAATGGTTTAGCTCTATTGCAGCATCACGGAAGCCCTATGAAAATGTGGGTGTACATTATTTCGTTATCCTTCATTATGGCACGCATGACTGAAGTGCTGGTTCTGGTGCTGGTGCTGGTGCTGGTGCTGGTGCTGGTGCTAGAGCTGGTGCTGGTGCTGGTGCTGGTGCTGGTTCTGGTGCTGGTGCTGGTGCTAGTGCTGGTGCTGGTGCTGGTGCTGGTGCCACGTCAACTTACTTCTTATTTGTTTAGAGTTTACAATTTTTTGCATTTACATGCACAAATAATCTGTGAATTTGCTGTGCTCTATTTTTTCATATTGACTCCAGTACTTCTCTTAATTGTAACTCTCCTTTAGCCTTACGAAAATGTGGATAAGCGTGGCTGTTTTATCCTTCACGATGAGTAATATTCGGTGAATTATATTGTGATATTTCTGTTAAACTCATAAAGTATTAATTTGACTCGAACAATTTCACATACTATTTCATGAATATATGATTCCTATTTTTACCTATTAATGTTTGTTTCTGGAATCTGTTTCTGTCACTGACACATTATTTTTTATTCATACTTCAATTGGTATTTCATACCCGCTGCTGTAATAGTGTTTGCTACTTCGTCACATTGCAACTACTTAACAATGATTGTATTGCCCAGTGATTGCTGATGCTCAGTTTTTTTTGTGGTGCTTTTTATGTACTGTGTCGTAATTTAGTGTAGAGACGTGTAATGCTGAGTTATGCGACAGCATTTTAACGCAGTTCATTATATGATTTTGCGTGTCTGTATATTGTGCTTGTGTTGTTTGCTTCTCTTGTTTCAGATACTAGATGACCTCATTTCACTATTACACAGACACCCTCATCCGTAAGTGCTTCAATTCAAAGTTTAAGTTGTCCGGATCGTTTTGATTCTCTTTGCATTCCGAATCAGATACGCCTCGTTGAACCCCTTCACAGCGGTCGCTTCCTCTGCTAGCGACTACCCCTTTCCTCAACACAATTTACTCTGTTATACTTCATCCCAACCACTTCTGGCCTCAACACTTCGACGCCCGGTTTTGCCCAACTACACTTCTCCCGACTTCTTTTTGCCTGCGGGAGGTGGATTGGAGCGGCCGGGTCAGGAAAGAGGAGGAGGAGTGCGGAGTGGGCGGGGAGGAGGAGTGGAAGGAGAGCGAATTTAGCGGTCGTGGACGAGGATAAGAAGAAGGGAGTTGGATGGGACGGGACTGTGGATGAGGAGGAGATGAGGACGAGGCGGTGGAGAAGTATGAGACGGAGGGGACGGGACGGTGAAGGACGAAGGGAGTTCCGGTAAGTGGGAGGCTTATTTATCATCGCATGTCTTCTCCCAAAGGAGGTATACATGGCTCCTGTGCGCGTGTTTTGAGCCGAATTGCGAGTGGATGTGTCAGCGTGGGTATATTCGTGTACCGACGTGGCTGTTTGAATGGGTCTTCTTTGGTTTATTCATGTATTCACGCGGACAACAGGGTGGGTCTGCGTAGGTATGATTGTGTACCCATGTGGTTTTATGAATGGGTCTGCCTGGGTATGTTAGTGTATCTACGTATTTGTATGAATGTCTTTGAGTGGGTGTGACCATGTACCCACATAATTCCATGGATGGGTCCGTGTTGATGTATGAATGGGTCTGCATGGATAAGTAAGATAATCCAAGTGGTTGTGTGAATTAATCAGCACGCGTATGAGCGGGTACACACGTGGTTGCACGAATGGGTCTGCATAGGTATGATCGCGTACCCACGTGTTTGTATGAATGAGTTTGTGTAGGTACCATCATGTCTCGGAATGGATACTTCAATGGGATTTCGTGTGTATGTCCTGTATCCACGGGCATAGATGTGTTTGCGTGGCGTGTGTATGTCCTGTATCCACGGGCATAGATGTGTTTGCGTGGCGTGTGTATGTCCTGTATCCACGGGC
>SDVV010042796.1:0-10308 GCA_016164225.1 Gammarus roeselii
TGTGGTGATAAGAGGGGGGCGTGGGATATTGAGGTAATGGAATAGAGTGTATGGTGTGTCGATAAGGGGGGGGGACGTGGGATATTGAGGTAATGGAGTAGCGTGTATGGTGTGGTGATAAGGGGGGGCGGGGGATATTGAGGTAATGAAGTAGCGTGTATGGCGTGGTGATAAAAGGGGGCCGGGATATTGAGGTAATGGAGTAGCGGGTATGGTGTGGTAATAAGAGGGGGGCGTGGGATATTGAGGTAATGGAATAGAGTGTATGGTGTGTCGATAAGGGGAGGGGCGGGGGATATTGAGGTAATGGAGAAGCGTGTATGGTGTGGTGATAAGAGGGGGGGACGGGGGATATTAAGGTAATGGAGAAGCGTGTATTGTGTGGTGATATGGTAGCGTGGGATGTAGTTGTCACTAGAGCGTAGGATGGTGTGGTCATTGGGGAGCGTAGGATGGTGTGGTCATTGGGGACCGTAGGATGGTGAGGTCATTGGGGAGCGTAGGATGGTGTGATCATTGGGGAGCGTAGGATGGTGTGATCATTGGGGAGCGTAGGATGGTGTGGTCATTGGGGAGCGTAGGATGGTGTGGTCATTGGGGAGCGTAGGATGGTGTGATCATTGGGGAGCGTAGGATGGTGTGGTCATTGGGGAGCGTAGGATGTTGTGGTCGTTGGGGAGCGTAGGATGTTGTGGTCATTGGGGAGCGTAGTATGTTGTGGTCGTTGGGGAGCGTAGGATGGTGTGGTCGGTCATTGGGGAGTGTAGGATGGTGTGGTCATTGGGGAGCGTAGGACGGTGTGGTCATTGGGGAGCGAAGGATGGTGTGGTCATTGGGGAGCGTAGGATGGTGTGGTCATTGGGGAGCGTAGGATGGTGTGGCAGGATAGGGCTGGGAAGAAGTGAGTTGGGTGGGGTGGAATACTGGAAGAGGCATGGCTATGGGTTGGGGTTGCGGAGGGAAGCGCTTTTGTGAAGAACGGAATGTGGGAGAGCTTAGGGTGGGGGTGAGGTGAGGGGGAAGAAATCTTTGATGTTCTAAAATGCCCGGATCCCAATCCTAATCCTACGCCGATTGTCAACCGATCACATGTTCCAAATCTAGTTCAGGTACAGACCCATTATTTACAGTCCTGTTCAATATACGGCTGCAACGTCTCGCAACCAATATTAATGTTATCTTTTTTGTGTTTGTCAGTATTTACAGCTGTTATATTATTCCTATCCTATTGTCGGCTGCGTCATGTATCTAGAGTTGGTATGTTTTCGCTACACATTATTTATCGTCGAGGTAACAGACTTGGATGCTCTTTAATTCCTCGTGTGTGTATCTTCCATCACCTCAGCTGAGACGGTGACGTAGGAGCGCACGCGCTATATTCGCCGGTCCGCCTGCAGACCGGCATTCCAATTTTCTGTTGGAGTTACCCTCCGGAAATGAGGAAACCGTCTGGTTTTCTTGCCTCATTCGAACTCAACATCCGAAATGCGACAGGAAAAGAACTCGTTATGATGTCTTAGTACGATTGCGACAAGATTGGAAAAGCGTTTGAGTTCGTAGTGGAAGTTCGAGTTCGAAGTGGAGTTCGCAGTGGAAGTTCGAGTTCGTAGTAGAGTTCTAAGTGGAGTTCGTAGTGAAGTTCGTAGTGGAGTTCATAGTGGAGTTCGTAGTGGAGTTCGTGGTGGAGTTCGTAGTTTAGTTCGAAGTGGAGTTCGTAGTGGAGTTCGTAGTGGAGTTTGCAGTGGAGTTCGAAGTGGAGTTCGTAGTGGAGTTCTTAGTGGAAGTTCGAGTTCGTAGTGGAGTTTGTAGTGGAAGTTCGAGTTCGTTGTGGAGTTCGTAGTGGAGTTTGTTGTGGAGTTCGTAGTGGGGTTCGTAGTGGAGTTCGTAGTGGAGTTCGTAGTGTAAGTGGGAGTTATTCGAAAATTAGTTATGCTTTAAATGTAAAATAATTTCAGGAAAATTAAAATTCTGAGGATATTTTCTACGCGAGTATTTTTGCCGCAATATAATTTTTTCCTCGATAATATGTGCGGGGTTCATCGTTATGCAAATGAGATTATATTCCTTTGGTTGGCCTGACGTCTTTTCGTTTTAAATATGAAATGCAAATGAACCTGTAATCTTCATGATAATTAAGGATCAGATATAATTTCCGTAGAAAAGAGAACAGAATTGACGTCGATTTTTGTACAGCTAAAAAAATTATTGATCTCAAATAATTTTTATTACATCTCGTATCGTATTTGGTTTGCAAGAAATTTTCCCAGTGACCGTAGCAGAAAAATGTTTTAGAAAGAATGTCATCGTTGGTAATAAAATATACGGTAATAAATTGTTAAAAGAAAATATTCACTGGAATTGAATTTTGAACTTTGAAATTTCTTCTCGAAAGGCCCATCGAGAATAAAATTACTTCAGCCATAACACATGCAACTCTAATTACTTCAGCCATTACTCATGCAACTCTAATTACTTCAGCCACAACTCATGCAACTCTAATTACTTCAGCCATAATTCATGCAACTCTAATTACTTCAGCTATAACTCACGCAACTCTAATTACTTCAGTCATAACTCATGCAACTCTAATTACTTCAGCCACAACTCATGCAAATTTAACTTGGACATCAATTCAAAACTCTTCGATTGAAGCCCCCTTGCTCCAGCTCCCCACTGCCCTGTCCTAGCTCCCAACTGCCCTGTTCCAGATCCTGTTCCTATTCAGTTCCCCACTCAGCTCCTCACTTTCACTTTCTAGCCCCACGCTGTCCCTTCCCAGCTCCTCACTCTTCCTTTCCAGTTCCTATATCTCCCATTCCAGCTTCTCACTCTCGCTTTAACAGCTCTCCACTTATCCTGTTCCTTACTTTTTTCTTCCAGCTCCTCACTATCCCTTTCCAGTTCTTCACTTTTTCCTCTGCCCCTTCTCATCCTCTATTTTTCCCCACGCTGACCCTTCCCAGCTCCTCACTCTTCCGTTCCAGTTCCTATATCTCCCATTCCAGCTTCTCACTCTCGCTTTAACAGCTCTCCACTGTTCCATTCAAGTTTCCCACTGTCCAGCTTATCAGTCGGTGCCCAGCAGAGCCGTCCGTCCAGCCGCGAGCGGTCCGGTAATGGCCTGCAAATTCAGTTGACGTTGATCGGGGAAAATGTTTTACATCATTTCGAAACATTGACGAAGGCTTGTATGCCCGCTTGTTTGTAGCTAATGACCAGGATTGAGCAGCTCGTTAATGACCAGGACTGAGCAGCTCGTTAATGACCAGGACTGAGCAGCTCATTAATGACCAGGATTGAGCAGCTCGTTAATGACCAGGATTGAGCAACTCGTTAATGACCAGGACTGAGCAGCTCGTCAATGGCCAAGATTGAGCAGCTCATTAATGGCCAGGATTGAGCAGCTCGTTAATGACCAGGATTGAGCAACTCGTTAATGACCAGGATTGAGCAGCTCGTTAATCACCAGGATTGAGCAGTTCGTTAATGACCAGGATTGAGCAGCTCGTTAATGACCAGGATTGAGCAGCTCGTTAATGACCAGGATTGAGCAGCTCGTTAATGACCAGAACTGAGCAGCTCGTTAGTGACCAGGATTGAGCAACTCGTTAATGACCAGGACTGAGCAGCTCGTTAATTACCAGGATTGAGCAGCTCGTTAATGACCAGGATTGAGCAGCTCGTTAATGACCAGGATTGAGCAACTCGTTAATGACCAGGATTGAGCAGCTCGTTAATGACCAGGATTGAGCAGCTCATTACTACATTCCCCGTTCTAATGGCAGCCGCTAACAAGTTCTTCAGTTCGTACGGTATGGAGGGGAATTATTGATTGTTCTTGGCGGCAAATGCTGGCAACTCTTGCCTGGCTTACAATCATTAGTGACTCGGACATTCACTGTTGCGAAGTGTAGATTGTGGGCCTGGACACTAAACGGTTGAAGTTGGTTTACTGATGTATTCCCATTTTCTCTACTTCCCTTTTTTGAACTAGTTTGAAGCAGATTATTTATTTGTTTTAAATCATGTTGAATTTACTAAAAATCTGACACAGGCTTCAGTGCCATTGGTATTTGTAACGTCCCAGCTTACTTAAGGCTTACTTAAGGACTGTAATCAGTGGTCACAGAGCGGCTCACTTAAGGATTGTAATGAGTGGTCACAGAGCGGCTTACTTAAGAACTGTAATCACTGGCCACAGAGCGGTCCACTTAAGGATTGTAATCAGTGGTCACAGAGCGGCTCACTTATGAACTGTAATCAGTGGTCACAGAGCGGCTCACTTAAGGATTGTAATCAGTGGTCACAGAGCGGCTCACTTAAGGACTGTAATCAGTGGTCACAGAGCGGCTCACTTAAGGACTGTAATCAGTGGTCACAGAGCGGCTCACTTAAGGGCTGCAATCAGTGGTCACAGAGCGGCTTACTTAAGGACTAATCAGTGGTCACAGAGCGGCTTACTTAAGAACTGTAATCAGTGGCCACTGAGCGGCCTACTTAAGGGCTGTAATCAGTGGTCACAGAGCGGCTTACTTAAGGGCTGTAATCAGTGGTCACAGAGCGGCTTACTTAAGGGCTGTAATCAGTGGTCACAGAGCGGCTTACTTAAGGATTGTAATGAGTGGTCACAGAGCGGCTTACTTAAGAACTGTAATCAGTGGTCACAGAGCGGTCCACTTAAGGATTGTAATCAGTGGTCACAGAGCGGCTCACTTAAGGACTATAATCAGTGGTCACAGAGCGGCTCACTTAAGGATTGTAATCAGTGGTCACAGAGCGGCTCACTTAAGAACTGTAATCAGTGGTCACAGAGCGGCTCACTTAAGGACTGTAATCAGTGGTCACAGAGCGGCTCACTTAAGGGCTGCAATCAGTGGTCACAGAGCGGCTTACTTAAGGACTGTAATCAGTGGTCACAGAGCGGCTTACTTAAGAACTGTAATCAGTGGCCAATGAGCGACTCACTTATGAGCTGTAATCAGTGGTCACGGAGCGGCTAACTTCAGGGCTGTAATCAGTGGTCACAGAGCGGCTTACTTAAGGGATATAATCAGTAGTCACAGATAACTTCTTAACGAATCTGACACTAATCGAGGATAACGGAAACGTTTAATTACGAAGCAAGGTAGTATCTGAATTTACCCGATCATCTGGCTTCGAAATTCAAGCGATGTGTAGCAATTACTGCCAAGTTCTCACCGACTGTAGCTTGATGACGGATTATCACATCCAAATCAAGTAATCCATGCATAATAAGCCCACGTATTGTAATTAGTTTTACATCAATATTTTCAAAACACGCTCTTTATTCTTTCGTCTATGTTTTTAGATTTTCAAATCTGAGCTTGTTATTTTTTAATGTCAACAACCGCTTACCGAATGTGACAGCGAGGTAAAAAAAAGTCTACGGTTTCATTGGGATGCGTTTCATTAACTCATTCAGAGTTGTACAAAGAAATGCCAATCACTCAAATATGACGCTTGTTCAGATAATATTATTTAAACTCTGTATCATAGCTGCCATGCAGAGTTCTGCCATACAGAGCCGCTCCTCTTCTTCCTAATAACATCATTAAAGTCATTATCTCAGTTCTCACTAACTAAATCTGTTGAACCATCATTGTTTATTCGAGGTGTTTTGAATGCTTATTCTATTATCAAACATTCGTTCAAATTCGTGTCACGTCATTAAGATGATCTCATATTGTTCTTTAGTCTTTCATAGTTCAACGTAGACAATGTTTCAAAATCATAACAAATAAACCGAACAGTGGCACATGCTTGTATTGGCCAAGGTTCATTTCAGAGGATGATAGTGTTGCTCAAATAGTGTGCTTTGAGCTGATAGCGAGGTGCCCTCGACAAGCAGCGCCTCCTCTGTGTACAGCGAGGTGCCCTCGACAAGCAGCGCCTCCTCTGTGTACAGCGAGGTGCCCTCGATAAGCAGCGCCTCCTCTGTGTACAGTGAGGTGCCCTCGACAAGCAGCGCCTTCTCTGTGTACAGCGAGGTGCCCTCGATAAGCAGCTTCTCCTCTGTGTAAGAGAGGTGCCCTCGACAAGCAGCTTCCCCTCTTTGTACAGCGAGGTGCCCTGGACAAGCAGCTTCTCCTCTGTGTACAGTGAGGTGCCCTCGACAAGCAGCGCCTCCTCTGTGTACAGCGAGGTGCCCTCAATAAGCAGCTTCTCCTCTGTGCAAGAGAGGTGCCCTCGACAAGCAGCTTCTCCTCTGTGTACAGCGAGGTGCCCTCGACAAGCAGCTTCTTCTCTGTGTGCAGCGAAGTGCCTTCGACAAGCAGCTTCTCCTCTATGTAGAGCGAGGTGCCCTCAACAAGCAGCGCCTCCTCTGTGTAAGAGAGGTGCCCTCGACAAGCAGCGCCTCCTCTGTGTAAGAGAGGTGCCCTCGACAAGCAGCTTCTCCTCTGTGTACAGCGACGTGCCCTCGACAAGCAGCTTCTCCTCTGGGTACAGCTATGTGCCCTCGACCAGCAGCTTCTCCTCTGTGTACAGAGAGGTGCCCTCGACAAGCAGCTTCTCCTCTGTGTACAGCAAGGTGCCCTCGACCAGCAGCTTCTCCTCTATGTAGAGCGAGGTGCCCTTGCCAAGCAGCTTCTCCTCTTTGTACAGCAAAGTGCCCTCGACAAGCAGCTTCTCCTCTGTGTACGGGGAGGTGTCCCCGACAAGAGCTTCTTCTCTGTCTACAACACTTGAAATTATCATATTGGAAGCACAAAAAACAACGGATGGGACTGATTTGCATGTACTTCGCCAGAATCAATTTTCGGAAAATTGCATAAACTGCATGGATTTAAATCACTATTTTTGCTAAGTACCTTCTCATCCTGTAGATGTAGGCAATGTTTCCGAAGCTGTAGTAAAAGACTTTTATTTCTATGCACTTCTGTCACTCAGCTTCTCAAGCGTGCCTGACTAGATCTATTGTTTTCCTCTGTTCAATGGATGCATCGTCCTTACTCCAGCATCTCCCAATGGGGGACTCAGCTTCAAATGAGGTAACAGGGTACGGCAAGGACTCCTGCTCTTGACGGAAGCTGCATCAAAGCCTTCACATGGAGTCCTGAATTAAGATATTAGAATCTGTCAGGAAATAACATTGAAATGCGCTCACAGTTCGAAGGGATGTAGAATTGTACTCACCATAAGTTGCAAGTAAGTTTCAACTCAAATGCAATCCAATGATTTGCTGAAGTAACACCTTAGTAAAAGACATCATAACAAGCAGCTCTACGTCACAGCGCTATGGAACACACACAGCCATGATCATATTCACACACACGCCCATACCCACACCTTCTTGATCATATTCACTGTCACACACACACACACACACACACACACACACACACACACACACACACACACACACATACACACACACACACACACACACCCTCACCAGCATGCATACAGCATATGAGAAACATTCAAAATTGTAATTTCACGACGACGGCTTTAGATAAATAAATCGAAAAATTATGTTTCAATACTTTATACACAAGGTGAATAAGTAGCAGGACGAAAAAAAAAGGTTTCTCAACTGAAATTTTACTTATCATGGATTCTTGTTGCAATATCTTATCCGAACTTATCTACTCAATGAATTCCAGTAAAACAATTTTCGACCAAGTTGGAATACATAGTAAAAGTTATCATTCAAGACCGCGGCGAATCTTTAACTGTCATTGAACACTCCTCTGCTAATGCTCTGCCTAAACATCAATGAAGTTTAATAAGTTCACTGAGGATACTCCATCAATTCAACCATTAACGTGGCCCTCTTTAATGCATCGTTTAAGTGCCGTTTCCAAACAATGGATAGTAGTTTAGTTCATAAGATAGAATGGTTTTACACCCTCGATGCGGCAGAATGATTCTACACCCTCGGTGCGGCAGAATGATTCTACACCCTCGGTGCGGCAGAATGGTTCTACACCCTCGGTGCGGCAGAATGATTCTACACCCTCGGTGCGGAAGAATGGTTCAACACCCTCGGTGCGGCAGAATGATTCTACTCCCTCGGTGCGGTAGAATGGTTCTACACCCTCGGTGCGGCAGAATGATTCTACACCCTCGGTGCGGCAGAATGTTTCTACACCCTCGAGGCGGCAGAACGGTTCTACCCTCTCGGGACGGCAGAATGGTTCCACACCCTTGGGGCGGCGGAATGGTTCTACATTCTCGGGCGGTAGAACGGTTCTACACCCTCGGGGCGGCAGAACGGTTCTACACCCTCGGGGCGGCAGAATGGTTCTACACCCTCGGTGCGGCAGAATGATTCTACACCCTCGAGGCGGCAGAATGGTTCTACACCCTCGGTGCGGCAGAAAGGTTCTACACCCTCGGTGCGGCAGAATGGTTCTACACCATCGGTGCGGCAGAAAGGTTCTACACCCTAGGTGCGGCAGAATGGTTCTACACCCTCGATGCGGTAGAAGACACAACAATGGATAGTAGTTAACTTCCTAAGATAGAATGGTTCTTAACCCTCGGGGCGGCAGAAAGGTTCTACACCCTCGAGGCGGCAGAATGGTTCTACACCCTCGGTGCGGCAGAAAGGTTCTACACCCTCGGTGCGGCAGAATGGTTCTACACCCTCGGTGCGGCAGAAGACACAACAATGGATAGTAGTTAACTTCCTAAGATAGAATGGTTGAACACTTTCGGGGCGGCAGATAGTAGTTAACTTCCTAGTATATAATGGTTCTAAACCCTCGGGGCGGCAGAAAGGTTCTACACCCTCGGGGCGGCAGAAAGGTTCTACACCCTCGGGGCGGCAGAAAGGTTCTACACCTTCGGGGCGGCAGAAAGGTTCTACATCCTTGGGGCGGCAGAAGACACAAAAATGGATAGTAGTTAACTTCCTAAGATAGAATGGTTCTACACCCTCGGGGCGGCAGATAGTAGCTAACTTCCTAAGATAGAATGGTTCTAAACCCTCGGGGCGGCAGAAAGGTTCTACACCCTCGGGGCGACAGAAAGGTTCTACACCCTCGGGGCGGCAGAAAGGTTCTACACCCTCGGGGCGGCAGAAAGGTTCTACACCCTCGGGCGGCAGAAAGGTCCTACACCCTCGGGGCGGCAGAAAGGTTCTACACCCTCGGGGCGGCAGAAAGGTTCTACACCCTCGGGGCGGCAGATGACACGAAGTGCCGAGTGAGCGACAGACGCTGAAAGGTTGGTATCAAATTGCCCCTGTTTTTAGTGAGGAAATATGGAATGAATCCTTAGGATATTTAGTCTTAAACACACGAAGTGCAAGTTGGTAACGGTAGATGTAATTTAATTTACGATGTGTTGCGGTAAGGTTGCGTGGTTAAGACGGGACTAATTTCACTTCAAGCAGTTGCAAAGCATAACGAAAGCCAGCATAAATTCCGCACACAAATAATTTGTATTAGAATAAAAAAAGATAGCTGTGGCTATAATTTAAATTTACCAAGGCTCTTCCCTGAGCACAAAAAAATACAGATTTTATATCTATTGACTTATGTCAAATTTCAAAAATAACGACACAAAAACACCGGGAAACTTTCCACAACCCTGAAATTTACATCATTGTTATCAAAATACACCTCCAGATTACGATTTATGTCTTGCCTGCGGTTTGAAGAAAAAAAAATTGTCAACGATTACGATAAGTTAGGGACTAATTTGATTGTGGTCAATACTAGTGTGATTGTGGTCAATTGTGGTCAATTTTGGTCTGATTGTGGTCAATACTAGTCTTGATTATCAGGATTTCCTTGATGTTGTACTCGGCTAAGAGGCGTATCGTCGGCAAGGGACCAGACGCAAGTTCAGAAGAAACGTTTGAGCGATCGTTAGAATCAAGAACAGTTGTGGCACTAAGATACTGCCCTGCAGAACACCAATAGTCTTTGTTTGATAATCAGATGATTACGTGCCTATTTGTTCGCAGCACCAATGACTCATCAAAAACCCAATCATCTAATCCAATGGAGGCCCCCTAATCGCGCCCAATCATCTAATCCAATGGAGGCCCCCTAATCGCGCCCAATCATCTAATCCAATGGAGGCCCCCTAATCGCGCCCAATCATCTAACCCAATTTAGGCCCCCTAATCGCGCCCAATCATCTAATCCAATGGAGGCCCCCTAATCGCGCTCAATCATCTAATCCTATGGAGGCCCCCTAATCGCGCCCAATCATCTAATCCAATGGAGGCCCCTTCATCGCGCCCAATCATCTAATCCAATGGAGGCCCCTTAATCGCGCCCAATCATCTAATCCAATGGAGGCCCCCTAATCGCGCCCAATCATCTAATCCAA
>SDVV010042797.1:0-10307 GCA_016164225.1 Gammarus roeselii
TGACATGCAATGACTTCGCTCTCCCAGCCATCAACCTTCCTTGACATGCAATGACTTTGCTCTCCTAACCATCAACATTCCATGACCTGCAATAACTTTGCTCTCCAAGTCATCAACGCTGATTTTGCGCTCATTCCAAGCGACTGAGAAAACACGAGAGCGGAACTCTGGTAGGGATTTAGAGTAGTTCAATTGTTTATGCGAATCAATTCCCCAGCCAGAAATAATATTGACCTCAGACACTTTACCCAGAGACGTGTTCACGGTTAGCCCCATTAGCCTGGAAGCGGGATTTTGCTTGGCATGTTGCGCCGTTCACTTTCCGGCCATTGGGTATTTTAAAAATCTCAAAATTGCCAGCAGTGAATATAAGACATTCATAATCCCATGAGTTGAAATTCGATTATCACAATAACTTTCCCGTTTTCCTTATTGGGTGAAAATAATTCCTTATTCAGTAACCATGCTCAACTTATAAACGTACTTGCCGGCTTCTTTGGAAGCGTTATTTAACCGATTTGAATTGCCATTCTATTGTTTTCTGATAGTGAACAGCTGCTGAAATAGTTTTGTACTATTCTGTTGTTGTTCTAAAAATGTAATAGCAGAAGATTTTCAGACGCAGAATGTTAATTTCTGATGGTTTTCTGATAGAACTTCATGTTCTGAAGTTGTTAAGATAATTTCATAATTCCCACAATTTGTTTGATAGCGCTGATTAGACAAAACTTTGTATGTTATTCTGGCAGTGTTTCACTTCGTGTTATCACTCTAAATGTATTGTACTGTCTGATGTTGTTATGATAGTAATTCACATCCTGAAGTATGTTTGACAGTAATGTGTTTTTTGAAGTTATTTGGATAGAAATATAAATCCAGGATTTTTTTTATTGTAAGGAAATATTTGAAGGGTTATAATTAAACTGCAATTTCGAAAAAAATGTCCTGATTTTGTTGCTTATTTTATATTACTGATTAACAATAAGCTTTCTTGCATGAGCTAATTTATAAATCAATGAAATTTTTCAAAACAGGAGCACAACCAATCCTAATTATGCGTATCTTTGCAGTCAATAATTCTTTCAATTATGTTTGTAACTATTAAAATGTATGTATTTACATGAAGGAACAATTACATCGTTGTCAAGGTAGGTGAAGTTCAGCGATACACCGGAGGAGAGAAAAAGTTATGGTTGAGACTTGGGATGCTCGAAGTGATTAAAACGTGAGTAGTGCAGCTGGTTGGAAGCCCTTACACCCTAAACGCCCCACAACATCTATCAACAACACTACCAGCATCAACAGGTGTAACAACATTAACAGTTGCCCAATAAGCCACTAGTGAGTGAGCTACACGACGACCAAGCAAGACCACAACTCAAGCCAGGACTGGCAAGTGCAGGGAGTAGCAAAACAAAGGACAGTATACGGGGAGAGCAACACAATCTCAAGAGTGTGGCATCCTAACAAAAGGGATGATAGAGTTCCAATGGTTTACTTTATAAGGAGGGGGACTCGAGTTCACTATGAAATAATAAGTCCTTAAAAAACGATGCGATTGTTAGAAATAATTCAAATTGATTGAAATAAGCAACATAATAAGTCATGAACTCGAAATACACCCTAAGATTGGGTGTTATAACAATAATCGTCTTCTCAATGGAAATGCTTTATCCATAGATGTTTTTTCTATAGATACCTATAGATACCTATAGATACCTATAGATCCATCCATAGATACCCTGAAATTGAATATTGATTGAGCAAATCTTACCTTTGGAATATAGCACAATAATTACATTTTAGGGTACGTTGACACTTGCGTCACTGTAAGAGCTGGTCATATTCTACGTAAGCGCTAAACAAGCAGACCCTCGCCATTTCGGCTGCTGGACGTCATCCAGAGGGTCATATTTCACTTTGAATCAGAACAGCCCTTTTGCCCGCTCTTTTTATATCATATCAGCTCAAAGAGCGGTGGCCACCCAATCTCAGGTAAAAGTATGTATCAAGAAAATTCAAGGGCTTTCAAGCCACACTTCTGGCCGGGACCAAGTTTGGGAACGGCGGCAGGGATACTTTGCATGCCCACTAAAGCTCTAACTACTACAACAACGAGCTGCATTTAATGCCTGGTGTCATCTTCAACATCCGACATCGTCAGGAAGGCAGTGAAACATCAATTGAAGGAAATCGCACAAAATATGTGAGATGATGCTTCAAAAAAATATGTATATGAAGTCGTAACCAATAAATATTGTTCTTCAACATTATGTTATGGGGTAAACAAAAGATCGTACTGTTCGACATTAACCAAAATATTTTCCCTCTTTGTAATGTCTCTAAAATACCGGAAGCATCCAAGAGCGGCCCCCGAGCGTGTATTGAAGAGCGCATCAGATCCTGGGCTGGGAACACAAGGCACTGAGAGGCTCAGTGCGGACATCATTATAAGGGCTCTGAGCGCAAGCTCGAATGGAAGCAATTATGAATAGATAGAATTTATGATATTTATCTTTTAGTTCCATACTTTCATTACGCATAATTGAAATAAACGAGTGTCTTTCCAGGAATACATAAATTCTGATAATAGTCTTCTAGGATTTTGCTTGCCCCGTATTGATCACAAAATACTAGGGCATCAAAGTGATCAAACTGGTTAAAGAATGTATAGGGTTGTCATGCAGAAAATACTTCAAATGCAATCCTTCTTTTCGTTGCCATCGGATCCCAAAATTACCTTGGTTATTTTTTTCCTCTATATCAACGTTCAAAATAGTTTACAGCTCTGTCGATTGACTTGTTCTACCTTTGGTGAACAAGAACCCATTAAAGTGTCCAATGCTCGATTCCTGAACCGACAACCAAGCTTTATAGAAGGAAACTGAGTAAAATTCTAAGACGTTCAAAATATAATTGAAAAATTATAGAAATGTAGTAACATAGTAAAGCAGTAGTAACAAGCAGTAACAATGTAGTAGTAAGAAGTAGTAACATAGCGGTAAAAACATTTTGTAACATATTCGTACCCAGTATATTTTTATTGACTCAATTAACAGCCTGCCGAACACAAATGGTTTCCCTTCATTGCCATCTTTGTTAGGATTTCATCTCGCCGAAGCAGCCAAGCGGCACTCGAGCCTGTAATGAAGAGCGCATGACTTCCCAGACTAGTTCCACAAGCCATTAAGAGGCTTAGTGAGCACAACATTATACGGGATATGAGTTGGGGACGACAGTCCTCTATAAATAGTAGAACTAAGGAGAGAAAACTAAAGGAACGATCTTACTCGACGGAAAAGATCAGCAGATATTTTGATAATATGGAGAATTTGAGATACGCAATTATAGTACGGAAGAGAATAAACAGCATGTTAGAAGGGGACGTTTCATTGCAATACTTTCAGTTTATGGAGGATAATGGTCTTCATTCAATGAGATAGTTGTTGAAGAAGAAAATTGACGGAATAATTGTAAATAAAATCCTATTACTTTATTGACGGTTGCTGATTCAACAACTGAAATGGTTTGCTGCCACCGCAGCTGTTGTTATAGCTGCAGCTGATGCTCTTGAGACTAGCGATGCTCATGAGACTTGCGATGCTCATGAGACTAGCGATGCTCTTGAGACTAGCGATGCTCTTAAGACTAACAATGCTCTTTTGACTAGCAATGCTCATGATACTAGCGATCTTTATAAGACTAGCGATGTTCTTGAGACTAGCGATGCTCGTGGGACTAGCGATGCTCTTGAGACTAGCGATGCTCGAAGGAAATTGTTGTTCTTGTATGTACATATCATTTTTGTTATGAATATTCTAGGATATTTTGGGGTGGATGGATGATTATCCACTTTATAGATCATTAACACTTTATTATAATATTTTATTCTATCATATTTCGTGAGCTTTATTATTTATTTTCAGCCCTTTTTTCATGAAGATAAATTTTACATTGTTTATGATTTATCGAGGTGGGTTGAGACATGGTGACCCAGGAAATGGGGGGTACTCGAGGGACCCTCGGGACTCGGGATTTCGGTAACCCGGGGGACTTGGAAGACCAAAGGATTTGAGGCACCCACTTGGACTCTTCTAGGACTCTTTGGGACACCCTTGAGGCCCTGTGGGACCCTCTTGAGAAACTGTGGGACCCTCATGAGGCCCTTCTAAATCCTGGAAGCTCTGCTCCCCCCTCCCTATGCTGTAAAACCCACAAGCAGAAGATTGTACGTATGTGGAGTGCTTGAGTAGAGAAATTAGTAATTACAGTCCACAACATTGCTGACCCAGAGGGGGAGAGCCGCGCCGAGACTGGTTGAGGTGCGTCGAAATCAGTCGAAACATGTTGAGCTGGCCGAGATGAGCTAAGAAGAAGGGACTCAATGGACCCGGGGAGCTCGGGGGACCCGGGGGACTTGGGTAACCCTCCGGGGCTCATCGGGCTCTTTCGGGAGGGGGTGGAGGTGGGTATTCGTTTTGTCTGACTCTTTATCCTCGTGAATAAATAAATTGTAATGTAACCGAACGGGGCCGTGTAGTTGTAATCATTGTATTGCACTGCTGTCGGAGCTGACTTGTCCTTGTAGCCGTAAACCTTGTACCTGACTCGACGATGCTGCCTGTATGCACTAGCGTGCGTACATATTACTCTTGAAGTTCTAAATTATTGGAGGAGTGGGGCATCATTTCATCCATCTTGCTCAAATAAATAAAATGTACTGTGATGCCTTACTGTCGGAGCAGACTCTGTCCGTGTAGCCGTAAACCTCGTACTGGTCTCGACGATGCTTCCTGTACGCACTAGCGCGCATACATATTACTCATGATGTTCTAAATGATTGAAAACGGAGGTCCGTTTCGTCTAAACGTTATTCTTGTGCGCACAAGCGTGCGTCTGACATGACTAAAATGTTCAAATAAGATTATCTTTGGCAACGTTGTTTCTGTTGCACACAGAGGTGTGCGAGCCAACTGGAATCCATAATCATTGAGCCCTACGGGGGAACCTATTATGACTCACGTTGAGGCTCTGGTGGAAATGAGGCCAAAATTCAATCAAATCTAGGATATTGATGGCCCCCTGACTACCCACAAATATTAGGGAATACATCGACATGCACAAATTGGGAAAAAATGCTCAAATCTCTGAAAAATATATTCGAAAGTAAAGAACAAAACCAAACTTCTTAAAACTTTCTAATTCCAATAGAACCACAGCTTTAGATTAGACATGCAGTTTCATCCGTTGTGGTTAAATAGTGTTATGAATGCTGTTGGAATATAAACAACACTATCGCGAAATTAGAAAAAACAGCACCAAAAGTAGGATGCCGGAAAATATGCAAATGAATGGTGACTTCTATTATTTGTGATATTTCAATTAACTAAAAGGAAGGCAAGAATGCTAAAATGTAAAATTATGACATAGTTAAACCGGGTGGTCAATCAGCGTACCATGTAACACCACGATATTTTTTAAGTACCTCTTTAGGTAACGCTATCAGTATACTAATAAGGAAATACACTACCCCGTTAACAAAACTCAGAGACCACCTACCCTGCTGAATCCTAATCTGAATTCCTTATTAATTCCGGAAGCGTTCCTTGCGGCTGAGTACCTTTAAGGGCCTTTAAATTTCTCCCCTGTCAGCAATTAATAAGAGTTTTACAGCATATCTCGGAAGCATTTTACCACAGGGGTGCCCCTGAAAGCTGGGGAACTGAAGCAATTTCGGGTTATGTAGAGCAGAAATGGAACCTGAAAATGAAGGACTTTTGTGTTGCGCCTGTGAGTTGCACATGGACGTTGATCTTGTGATTTGTAATTGTGAGTTTCATTTGTGAGTTGAAATATTGTGTGATGCTCTTGTACAATTGTGATCAGAAAAACCGTTTGTTTCAGTCAGATGAACATAAGTAAATATGAACCTAATTAGGCACTGATTTTCTTAGGGGACAGTCTTGATAAAGTCTTTGCCAAAGATGGATCCATTGACTTCCGATGGTACACATTAAGAGATAAGGGGTAAAAAAAATACCCCAATCACTTAATGTGTACCTTCCGCTTTTAAAACACTCTGAGACAAAAAAAGTTCAGTCATTGGTGAGAGGGAATGTCTACCAATAATTCGAAAAGAAAGGTGTAGGATTATTATGAATTATCAAAGCATTAGATGGAGTTCTCTGTGCATGCTAAAGTCTTCTTCAGACAATTAGAAATTCAATTTGTTGAATGCAACAATAAGTTGTAAGCTCAAGCGAATGGTTATAATCCAGAGATGATTCACTAAGTTTGTAAAGCAATGCATCTGGCTAATACCATCCACTACAACATGCATCCCATGATGTTAACGACATGCATCCCTAAATGCCGGCAAGATGTCCTATAATATCTTGAATGATATGTTACGAGATCTCGCAGGTATAAGCTCTGGGCTTCTGATTAACTAAAACAATCAGGTTCTAGTCTAGTAGCCGATTAACAGATTTACTACAGTCCCTGACTAGGGTATACAATATACAGTAAGTATGGTTAAGGACATATATATCTTGAATAACAGTTTCGATGACATTTATTGATAACCGTCTTATGGTTTTGGCTTCTTGGTTATTCCGTACCTGTTGAAAATAATAGGTAAATACAAATAAATTTATATGTTCATGCTGTAATTTTGTCTATAGATATATGAACAGTTTTATTCTACAACAGGGATGTATTCTCCTCTGTGTCTTGTGATACAAATCCTAGTTAACCATGAATCATAATTTCGTAAAAAAAGCAGAGATCCGCTTACAAAAAAAATTGTAAGCTATGAGCGCTAAACCAACACAGCAAAGGGAAATCGTTTCAGTAAACACTTCCACATGATTTGTGTACTCATATTTTCTTCTTTAATCTGATCACAGTGTCAATGTGTCACAGGTGCCTGAAATCATGCTCTTTTATGCGACACAACAAAAAACATTTCGCAAGCGGTTTATCGTGTAGCGTTTGATGTGGACTTGTGGGCTTCTACGAGTGTCTTACTCAGTGGGAAAATCCTCTTTCCTGCCGTCACTTTCAAGGTTAATGTCGATCACAGGCTTGCAGACGACAGCTGGACCATTGAATTCGATTCCAATGTGACCATTCGGGGACGGTGTTCGGATCGCTGCGCTGCTCTTCAAAAACACATCAGGTATTTCTTCTCAAATAAATGTTTGCAGATAAGTTGTTGTTTTATTTTACATTCATATGTATTGTTAGATAGATTTGCAATAAATTATTGAAAAACATCATTTATGAAGGAAAATTATAGCGACCAAAACATTGAGCTGATATCATTCAATCTATATGGGGCTACTTCAGAAATGCAACCTAGTGTAAGTTTGCATTTTATCATAAAACAATTAATTGGCTATTAATTTATCGGCCTCGTCATCGCCTCCCCCACGCATCGCATCCTATTCAAAAGAAGTTAACATTAAACAATCAATTGGCAATTAATTTATCGGCCTCGTCATTGCCATCCCGACGCATCGCATCCTATTCAAGAGAAGTTAACATTAAACAATTAATTGGCTATTAACTTATCGGCCTCGTCGTCGTCTCCCCCACGCATCGCATCCTATTCAAGAGAAGTTAACATTCTACAATTAATTGGCTATTAACTTATCGGCCTCGTCATCGCCTCCCCCACGCATCGCATCCTATTCAAGAGAAGTTAACATTAAACAATTAATTGGCTATTAACTTATCGGCCTCGTCGTCGTCTCCCCCACGCATCGCATCCTATTCAAGAGAAGTTAACATTCTACAATTAATTGGCTATTAACTTATCGGCCTCGTCATCGCCTCCCCCACGCATCGCATCCTATTCAAGAGAAGTTAACATTAAACAATTAATTGGCTATTAACTTATCGGCCTCGTCGTCGTCTCCCCCACGCATCGCATCCTATTCAAGAGAAGTTAACATTCTACAATTAATTGGCTATTAACTTATCGGCCTCGTCATCGCCTCCCCCACGCATCGCATCCTATTCAAGAGAAGTTAACATTAAACAATTAATTGGCTATTAACTTATCGGCCTCGTCGTCGTCTCCCCCACGCATCGCATCCTATTCAAGAGAAGTTATTAGACCAGACACAAACACTGGGCCATCGACAACAGTTTTATGTGCGTTCGAGATGACGTCATAATCCCCGCCGAAGTATGGCTTCGTAGTCTAGCTACCTAGACGATAGGGCGTCTCAAACGCAGCAATGTAGTGACGCTTGAAACCTGTATTGCAGTGATTAAAATAAAATATAAAGTATTTGTTTGTAAAGTAGCAGAAGAACCTTCGCTCATATTTGTTCTTTAACACCAAAACAAATAAATCAAATGAAAATTCAACGTTATGGTGATTTTTTTTCAAAGTATTTTGTTCTCAACGTAGCTGCTGAGTGCATACAGAAAATAAAATTAGCCTAATTTACTATATGTAAAAATATTACAATTGGATCACACAGTAATTAAGTCAAAAAGGGCCCAAATTAAAATATATACGTACAGTATATATGGTCGTACAGTATATATGGTCGTACAGTATATATGTTCGTACAGTATATATGGTCGTATTGTATATATGGTCGTTCAGTGTACATTGTCGTACAGTATATATGGTCGTACAGCATATATGGTCATGTAGTATAGATAATCGGACAGTATATATGGTCATCCAGTATATATGGTCGTACAGTATATATGGTCGTACAGTATATATGGTCGTACAGTATGTATGGTCGTACAGTATATATGGTCGTACAGTATATATGGTCGTGCAATATATATGGTCGTACAGTATATATAGTCGTACAGTATAAATGGTCGTACAGTATATACAACGTCGAGAAAAGATGCGTAATTCTGACCGATAAAAAAAATACGATCAGTTTAATTTATGTTACAGAACATACGGAGACTCCCAATCGGACTCAAATAATGCTCTGTAACATACAGAGACACCCAATTTATGTTATGAATCTTGAGGTCGTTGAGATGCTACCTTGCAGCTTCGATAATTTTTTTCATAATAAATGTGTCGCAGCAAAAACAAATTCGGCAGTGGTAAACATAAATTAAACAGGAATAAAACCCGAAATCGAAACAAACTGCAACGGCCTTTTTGGAAATAATTCGGTAAAACACTTGTGTCAAAGTTTGACATAAAAGTAATTGCTTCACGTTGACGACGATATTTGAACGATGATATCAGTAAATATTTGAACATATTTTGGTTGAAGTCAAATTTATTTATAAATTCGTACTAGTCAGTTACTTCATCGATAACTCTTTTAAATATGGAGACTAAATTTCGGGATTTCTTTATGCATTAATACCTGCATGTTGTCAGTGACAACAAAAACTACTAGACCCGTTATTGTATAACCCACTGTTCCCTTCCACGAACATATTGCTCCTCTCTCTTCCTTCCTTGTACTGATTTTTTTTGTGTCGTGATTGTGTCTCATTAAAAGAGCCAGTGAAGTTTTGATTGTTCTTCTCATCTTTTTTTCCAACTTTGGATGTTTTTGTGTTCCGAAGATCACAAAGCTCGAGCGTTTTCTGTTGTTGGCGCTGCGCATGGAGGGTGATAATTGGCTGTGGATATCCTGACGGCATGCCTTCAGGGTTTGATGGCAAGTTTCGCCTGCGGCAAACATCGCCTGCCTCAAACATCGCCTGCCTCAAGCATCGCCGGCAGAAAACATAGCCGGCAGAAAACATCGCCGGCAGCAGGCATCGCCGGCAGCAGGCATCGCCGGCAGCAATCATCGCCAGCAGCAAGCATCGCCGGTAGCAAGCATCGTCGGCAGCAGGTATCGCCGGCAGCAAGCATCTTTGTCAGCAAGCATCGTCGGCAGCAAGCATCGACGGCCGACAGCAACGCCGGCCGTAAGTATCGCCGGCAGTGCGCTTCGCCGGCAGCAAGCATCGCCGGCAGCGAGCGTCTCCTACAAAAGTGTCGCATAAGATTTGTTAATCTGTTAACGTTTCTTTTTAATTTATGAAACTATCTGAAAATACCTGAACTGTTCCATGAGTTGTGCAAATGCGCAAATTCAAATGCAAATGCAAATGCAAATGCAAATGCAAATGCAAATGCAAATGCAAATGCAAATGCAAATGCAAATGCAAATGCAAATGCAAATGCGAATGCGAATGCGAATGCGAATGCGAATGCGAATGCAGATGCAGATGCAGATGCAAATGCAGATGCAGATGCAGATGCAAATGCAAATGCAAATGCAAATGCAAATGCAAATGCAAATGCAAATGCA
>SDVV010042798.1:0-10307 GCA_016164225.1 Gammarus roeselii
GGTAGGAGTGCTGCTTTCTTTGAACACAATCGTGTCGAAGGGTGGTAAGAGTGCTGCTTTCTTTGAACGCAATCGTGTTGAAGGGAGGTAAGAGTGCTGCTTTCTTTGAACGCAATTGTGTTGAAGGGTGGTAAGAGTGCTGCTTTCTTTGAACGCAATCGTGTTGAAGGGTGGTAAGAGTGCTGCTGTCTTTGAACGCAAACGTGTTGAAGGGTGGTAAGAGTGCTGCTTTCTTTCAACGCAATCGTGTTGAAGGGGTGGTAAGAGTGCTGCTTCCTTTGAACGCAATCGTGTTGAAGGGTGGCCAGAGTGCTGCTTTTTTTCAACGCAATCGTGTTGAAGGGTGGTAAGAGTGCTGCTTTCTTTCAACGCAATCGTGTTGAAAGGCGGTAAGAGTGCTGCTTTCTTTGAAGGGAATCGTGTTGAAGGGTGGTAAGAGTGCTGCTTTCTTTGAACGCAATCGTGTTGAAGGGTGGTAAGAGTGCGGCTGTCTTTGAACGCAATCGTGTTGAAAGGTGGTAAGAGGGCTGCTTTCTTTGAACGCAATCGTGTTGAAGGGTGGTAAGAGTGCTGCTTTCTTTGAACGCAATCGTGTTGAAGGGCGGTAAAAGTGCTGCTTTCTTTGAACGCAATCGTGTTGAAAGGCGGTAAGAAAGAATGCTGCTTTCTTTGAACGCAATCGTGTTGAAAGGTGGTACGAGTGCTGCTTTCTTTGAACGCAATCGTGTTGAAAGGCGGTAGGAGTGCTGCTTTCTTTGAACGCAATCGTGTTGAAGGGTGGTAAGAGTGCTGCTTTCTTTGAACGCAATCGTGTTGAAGGGTGGTAAGAGTGCTGCTTTCTTTGAACGCAATCGTGTTGAAGGGTGGTAAGAGTGTTGCTTTCTTTCAACGCAATCGTGTTGAAGGGTGGTAAGAGTGCTGCTTTCTTTCAACGCAATCGTGTTGAAAGGCGGTAAGGGTGCTGCTTTCTTTGAACGCAATCGTGTTGAAGGGCGGTAAGAGTGCTGCTTTCTTTGAAGGGAATCGTGTTGAAGGGTGGTAAGAGTGCTGCTTTCTTTGAACGCAATCGTGTCGAAGGGTGGTAAGAGTGCTGCTGTCTTTGAACGCAATCGTGTTGAAAGGTGGTAAGAGTGCTGATTTCTTTTAACGCAATCGTGTTGAAGGGTGGTAAGAGTGCTGCTTTCTTTCAACGCAATCGTGTTGAACGGTGGTAAGAGTGCTGCTTTCTTTGAACGCAATCGTGTTGAAGGGTGGTAAGAGTGCTGCTTTCTTTCAACGCAATCGTGTTGAAGGGTGGTAAGAGTGCTGCTTTCTTTCAACGCAATCGTGTTGAAGGGCGGTAAGAGTGCTGCTTTCTTTGAACGCAATCGTGTTGAAGGGTGGTAAGAGTGCTGCTTTCTTTGAACGCAGTCGTGTTGAAGGGCGGTAAGAAGGAAACTTGAGAAATAATATTGAACTCTGCCGCCAGGTATGCTGCTATCAAATCGATTGCACGAGTTCTATTATGATCAATATGTATGTTTTAAACCACAGACACGGAGAACAACACCGTTCCATTGGACAAAGTAACAGCAATGAGATGTGCTCCAACACTTCCACATCCGTTCAAGGGGCTGAAAGCAGCTGCAGCGTTATTTCTTACGTCAGAGGACCATTGAGAACGTTGAGTCTTGCCCACCCCTTTGTTCCATTAAAATTTCTACCCCTGTCCCCATCTTCTCTCACTAGCCTCTTTTTCCAAGCTTTTCATGCCTCTTTATTACCACTTCTCCACCTGCCCTTTTATTCAATCTGTTCATACCCTGCTCCTGTCACCCTTATCTTCAATGCACCTCTCCCTTTACTTTTCTTTGCCCTTATGTGAATTATTTTCGTGCCTCTGACACACACACCCTATTCTCCCTCTTCCTTTGACTGTTCTTCATGCACCATCTTCTGTCCCATGCGTTAACCCTGTCCTCCTTCACTCCCTCCTCTATTTACGTGTAGGTGCCCCTGCTCAGTATCTGCCTTCAGGCTTCCCTCGAGGATACAGCCCCTTCAGCAAAACATGGCGCCGATAGCCATTCCGTATTCCTGTCACGTAAGTTCTTCTAAAATAGAATGTCCAACGGGAATCTTTGCAAAGAGTTCCAACCGTTCCTCAGTGCTAAATAATACCATAAATAATTATTGGAGCGAAACTAGAGTTGTCTTTTCGATCGTGATCGGCGTTGCACCATCAAACGAGAAATAGTTCGCGGTGCCATTGAAGGTGTTGGGTAAGATATAAAAAATATTTATGAGCTGGTGTGCTTGTAATTTCTGAGTGCTTATGCGTCATAAACTCGAACGCCGGTAGGTCAAAGCCCACCACCATCTTTTACCAATATAAATTGAGAAGAATTTTGTTCATATTTGCTAGAGAGTGTTTTCAATGACCAAATTATTATAGTGTCGATGACTTCCATACAATGGGAACAATTGATAGCCTAAGCAGAAAACTAAAATTTGCCAGTCGATTGTATTGCCATCATGAAATTTTATAAATTGTACGTAGTCATGTGGGAACAGGCCATAAACGGTATCTTGGCACGCTTTTCGCTAACTTATATATAAATGTCGTGTATTTCATTCTTATAGTCTTTATCAACATTCTTAAATGCAAAATTTAAATGCATAATTTGAATGCATCGATAAGATTGTCCTAATATACATTTCAAGGAAAACTGCGATTCTAGAATTGATAAAACATGCAAATTCCTCTCAATTATTGTGCAATAAGATAACATTCATATTCTATAAATCAGGCATCTGCAGTAATGTTGTGAAAAGGCGACATCAATCGAATAAATCAAACATTGTTTTGCATTGCAGATTAACAAGAATATTGGACGATTGATAGACATCAACATATTTTGCTCGATGATCTAGATATCTTATAAATATCCCTACACTATTTTGAGGCAGTGAGCCAGTGGGATTTGCTCCTGAAAGACGACAGTTGCACAACTACAGAACAATTATAATTGTAAATAACGATGATAATATTCAATTTATGTTTTAGCAAATGGTTTAATACGCTGATGCACCGTAGCAATACATTTCCGTTTAGTTAAACGTACATTTTTCAGAGAGCCCCCCTCCCTTTTACTTAGAATTAAAATCAAGAACAGATGCATCAAAATAATGTAAGTTATACAAATCACTTCTGTCAATCAAGTCAAGTTCCCATGCAAAAAATATCCGCCCTTCGCAAAATTATTGCGCTTCTCAAAGAAGAATATCAAACGCCCGAAAAGGTGAAATAAGGACAGTTGAAGTACTACAACAACTCCCGTATCAGAGCATCTGATACATTACACCACCTGTTCTTCTTCACACCTACCACGGTCAGCTCACGCTACTCCTCTTACACCCACGTCCTCACCCTGTCAGCAGGAAAGGAACTTAGAACCGTTCCCTCCCTGTCAGCAGTGAGGGAACTTAGAGCCGTTCCCTCCCTTTCCGTGGGGAGGGAACTTAGGACCGTTCACTCCCCGACCGCAGGAAGGGAACTTAAAGCCGTTCCTTCCCTGTCCGCCGGGAGGAAACTAAGAACCGTTCCCTCCTATTCAGAAAGGCGGGAACTTAAAGCCGTTCCCTCCTTGTCTGCAGGAAGGGAACTTAGGACCGTTCCCTCCCAGTCAGCAAGGAGGGAACTAGAGACAGTTCCCTCCCTGTCGAAATGTAGGGAGGGAACTCAAGACGTTCCCTCCCTGTTGGCATGTTGGGAGGGAACTTAGGCCATCCCCTCTCTATCGGCCGTGGCGGCGCCTCAATAGCGAATCAGGACCGTAATTTACTCGCAGTTGGTGTTTGCTCGGTTCCGACCATCACTAGAGGCAGCTCAGGAGAGGAGGAAGTAGGGAGAGCGTTCGGACCGTGATGATAGGAGCTGATAGAACCTTAGGTCTATTAACGATGAGACTGATAGAACCACAGGTCTATTGATGGTGGGGCTGACCAAACCATACGACTATTAATGATGGCGCTTATATAACCTTTGATCTATTATTGACGGGGTTCATACAGCTTCAACTCTCTGAATGATGTGTGCGGGTAAAGAAATCTAGGCAATGATAATCAATGGGAAGAAAATCCTATGTATTTTTTTTTACATTTGGGTTAAAGTCATTTGTTTATTACTAATTGGTTGTGATAGGATCCTCAAACATTATCATTGTAACAAATTGGCTATTGCATTTCTCTGGTGTTTTGATTAGGAACAAACTATAAATGTAAAATATCTGCGCATAGATTTGTTGGTACTGGTAGAGCACTACTGTTAATGAATAGTGGTCTTGTTAAAGTTATTTAGATCAACCATTATTTGAATATGTGCAAAATAAAGTTGTTCAAATGAACAATATAATGCATTATTGATCCTGAACGCCAGCCTATACGTAAATGAACAAGTGTAGTCCTAGCACACTTTTATTTCAAAGGACATAAAATACTAGGCCTCTATTAGTAAGGTGACTGAGATACTTCTGCCAGGCGTTGAACACATCAACAGGCACATCAACCTCACCGCCGATGCAACCTCTCTTAATAGTGCTCCTTACTCGTGCAGCTCGACAGGCCGCTTGTGGCCTGTTGGGAGAGTCTAGACTGTACCTCAAGTAGCTCACAAGTCACCTCATAACGAGGTTACTTATCAGAGGCTTGGAAGTGCTAACCACCCCTGGCAATATTGGAAGTTTTAAATCATTAGTCTGTTATGGTGATCGAACTAAAAATGCCCGAGACACCGTGGAACTTTTCATCAAATATCAGTCTTTTATATTGCCTGGATATTGCGGAACTTTGGAAATTATTAGGAACAACTTGGGATAAATATTCAGTCTCTATCGAAAGTCACAGATGCTACGGGTATGCGTCACTTGCCATGTTTTGCATCTCTAAACATTGCTTCTTCTCAAGAAACATAAACGTGCCTCTCTTACCATTGTTTTGCCTCAATAAACATTTCTCCGCCTCACTAAGCATTCCTTCGCCTGAAGAAATCAAATTGTACCAGGCTAAACAGTATTTTTCGCCTCAATTAATATTATATTTGATTGAATAAACATTGCGTTGCTTCACTAACATTGACTGACTCACTATGCAATGCTACGCTTCACTAAACATTGCTTTGCCTTACTGAGCATTAACTGACTCACTATGCAATGCGTCGCTTCACTAAACATTGCTTTGCCTTACTAAGCATTAACTGACTCACTATACAATGCTTCGCTTCACTAAACATTGCTTCGCCTTACTAAGCATTAACTGACTCACTATACAATGCTTCGCTTCACTAAACATCGCTTTGCCTTACTAAGCATTAACTGACTCACCATACAATACTTCGCTTCACTAAACATTGCTTTGCCTTACTAAGCATTAACTGACACTATACAATGCTTCGCTTCACTAAACATTGATTTGCCTTACTAAGCATTAACTGACACTATACAATGCTTCGCTTCACTAAACATTACTTTGCCTCATTAAATAGTGATACCAACACATATCGAATTTAGAGTTATCACCGTGCTTTGAACGACTTCGTTGCGGCGATTTTCAACGATCGGTGCTCTCTCTGCCGCGGCCTTCGCCTCCACGTCGGACTGATTGCTCGAGCTTTTCGTGCTTCGCGACTAGGCTCGTGATGCTCGTTATGAGTTGTTTGATAACGTCCGTGAGTTGAGTTATTTCGCTCTGTGGTGCCGACGCTGGCATTGCTGGCTCAAGTGACATCGGAGCGAAATTACACGCGTTAACGCTGTTCGTTGCCGGTTCGCTGATTTGTGCTATCGAAGGGCCGTTTCGTGCCTCTACGTCCATGATGCGGTCAGGAAGGGCTTATTTCTCCAAGCTTAGCTCGTCTACTGCTAACGCAAGTATTGTTTGCACATTTGATGGGAGTCTTTGGAGGAAGTGCGTCTTGAGGAACGTTTCGTCAGGCTTGGTTGGTCCATTGACTAATGTCAGCATTTGACGTAGGAAAGCTGACGGCTTTTGGCGCCAAGTTCTTCGCTACTCAATAATTTTTCAATTCGCTGTCGGGACGAAAGTCCGTATCTGTTTTGCAGCTCAGTTTTGAGGGTTGCGCAGAGATTATCCTTGGGAGGGTTTAAGATGACATTTCTTATTTCCGTCGCGGGAAATAAGATACCGCTTGAAGGTCAAATAACGTTTCGACCTGAGCAAACCATAACGGTACATCGCTTGTATTGAACGGTGGAAGCTGGACCGAAATCGGGGTTTTCGTTGTCGCCGCCGGCTGTGGTGGCGGTGGTGGAACGTTTTCGTCGGTTTCCACCATGTTCACTTATTTGCACGCGCTTGTATCCTAAATTACAAAACAAAATTTGGTATAAACTGAAATGATTTGTACTGAGAACAAACGGTACTGAAAATCTCGGAGTTCGCAGTTGTGCAATTATAGACGTTGTTCAATTTGAATCGCCGTGACACTGAAGTAACATTTGAAAGCTCTGATTCGTATTTATTTTAGAGTCTGAACAGTCACGATATGTATTAAAATGAACGCTTATGCAAACATCAACATCGGTAATATAAAAACGCTACAATGATCAATTCTGATGTAACGCATTTATTTTAGTTAAGTTAACACAGTTACAATTGATGCGCCGCTCGGCATTGTACTTGACTGGACAGCCAATTTTAACACTCGGGCTCGGTCGCCGCTGCTTGAGCTTGGCTGATCTCAACAGTTGCGAATAATGTGCCGCAAGTCGTTTCCTCTAACGCATTGATGTTGACAAATGTTCTGTCTCTGTCCCGCTGGACAGTTAGGTTTGACACGCAGTGTCTCTCTGTCTGTGTTGTCCCTTGGCTGGGCGCTGCGTGCCATGCTTGCCCTGCCGCTTGGGCTTGCTGCTGCGGGCGGTAGTCTGCGGGCAGGGAGAGTCTCTACTTGCTTTCCGCTGTTTGGCTCGCTGCTTGGGCAATGCCTGCCGCGTGTGTGACCGCACCGCACACTACTCTATGCTCTGGTTGCCTGCACTGTGTTACCGCAATGCCACTGCTAGTGCTGCGTTGCTGCGCTGCCGTCCAGTTCAACGCTTTGGACTTGAAGGAATTTGAGCAGGGTGGGCTGCGTCAGCCTTATTGAAAAGTTTTGCAATGGCCTTCTGCTGCGTTATTGTGATTGCGTTGTGCAGCTGCCGCGGCATTGGTGCACGTAATGATAATCTTAAAGTTAAACACACACATGAATATTATGAATCATCACTGAAATGATCATGGCTACTGGGCAGGCGTGGAGTGCACTGATGAAATGAATGATCTCTATCGCATGGTTTAATTTAACTCTGCATTTGACACTTGGGATGCATGGGCCCGTGTGCCTGTTTTGGCCGTAGTTTCAACGACCGTTATCATTGGTTATTTATTTTGCATTATTATTAATTCACTACACTTGAGTCCCACGTGGTTTGTGGATTCAATGAATTATGTACTTCATTGAGAATATTTATATTTCTGTTTGATGGAAAACTTGAATGCATAGGACAATGTATCTTTATGCACGAGGTTGATTATCTCCAAAAATTTAAAATTATTTTGAATCACTGAACGTGCATTTGTTTCAAGATTTACACATGATTTGACACGACAAAGACTCGATGCATTATGATGGAAAATTCAAATTATGTAATTGAAGTCAAATTTAGAACTAAGTTCTACTGCACACGTCGGTATTCCCTGTTCTGAGGTGATGTTCTGCTGCCAACCCATAGAATTTTCGTTGACGCCAGGGGCCGAGGTGCAGGCATCCAGGAATGCTGCGGTCCGGGCGTGGCCATTTGGTTGCCTGTACTGTGGTATGCAGGCCTCTGAGTACAGTTGAGTCACGTGGTCCAGTCACATGCTTAAGTCATGATGCCATTTTTAGGTAATTTTGAATGTGGAAAGGTTTGAATGGTGTTCATTATTGCAGCTGAAGTACTATTTTCTTAAGTTATCTCCTTAGGTCTGTTTTAATTGTACAGAGTGTTTGAGGGTCACCAGTTTATGGGTTTGAAGGGTTTATGTTTGTCTATACCCTTAATGTCTTGGCTTGACCCAAGGAGGTTGAATTACGAGAGAATTCATGTGTAAATTAGTTTATTGGTGAGATCTGATATAATGTAATTCAAATTGTAGCACCACATAAAAAGATTCAAATCGACATTTTAATAGAAGAAAACAAGACAGTGCAAGTGGTGATTTATTACTTTAAATGTTCAATTATATAAATGTAATCACAACCAAGCATAATGGAGGCGAGAATATTATCGCCACGCTTTATTTAAAGCAACAAATAGTATAGTCTCCTGTCATCATGGTTGGGTGTTCATGTGTTCATGCGCTTTGGCTCAAGACAGGAGAGGCGACAAAGACTTGTCACCGTGGTGAGCCTGGAGAACCTTTTGTTGCCTCTGATGGAGGCTGTGTCGCCCCACATCGCCTTATTTGTGTCGCCCCACATTGCCTGGCGGTAGGGCCTGAGCCTCTGGCCTTGCTGATACGTGATTGACTACAGCCAGACGGGGCAGACTGCTGATGTGACTAAGCCAATTATTCGCTATTTCTAATGCAAAACTTGTCTCCAAAAGTTTTAAACTGTATAGATGTTGCTATTTGAACTAAGGCTAGTAATAAACTAAAAATATCGATATATTTCGTCTCTAATTCCTAATTTAAAAACTATCTTTTAATCCTGAACTTAGCATTTCAAGATCCATGTGCCGCTTCCCATATGCTGATTAGCTCGCGTCCACTCCTTGTTGCCACTCTTGGCGCTGATTGGTGGCGCCAAAAATCCTTGTAGCTGAATGGTTCCTTGCAGTATACGCCGGGAACTTTGAGCTAGAGTCCCGCACTGCTTGATGGCAAGTTGACGTGCGGAGGGATTCCCGCCGCCAGAGGGAAAACTGCAGTTGACGTGCGGAGGGATTCCCACCGTCAGAGGGAAAACTGCATCTACGACACATTTCCAACGGGAGTTAATACATTGGTCTAAAATATAATACCTTTATCTTAAAAAAAATACATTATTTACAGGAAGTGAAATGTGCGATAACTGCTGTGAGGGAGAGCAATGCAGAACTCGACTTCGCGAGCCCTTACACGTCCATTCTCTGCCCGCAACGGCGCGGATGCTGTTGGCACCCGAGTCGCGGCCGTTCGTCCATTCACATTGAATTCGAATGCATGACCCGGCATAAAAGCAAGCAAGACTCCCTTCAGTCGGTGGCAGTGCCTGTCAGTTCCTCCTTTGCCTCAGTGATCATCGTTTGAACCTTGTCTGTAGACTTGAGGAGGAGTGAGACCAAACTGCTTGAGATACTCCCTCAAAGGGGTATTGACGTCATTGAGTGTCATCAAGAGGAAGGGTGAGAATAGGTCTTGCAATAAGAAGAGACTCTCATAAGCAACCCCTTAAATGGTTCGAAATGCGTGCTGCCATCAATTTGTAATGCAATAAATAGGTATAGTATTAGCAGGCAATGCCATCAATCGGGAACACTGTTAATTACCGAGTCATTTCCCTCAGTAGATAATGCCATCAAAATGTAATGTCATGAATGGTTGTGCCCATCACTTTACATTGTACTTCCATTGTCTCCAATTGAACAGGTCTGCTATTTCGCACCAGTTAGTTGGAAACATTTTGATGTGAATTCTTCCAAGATTTTTTGTCTCATTCCCATGCACCTGGCTCTGGAACATCGATTATTTATCATTGAACCGACGTTGTCACGACTGTCTTGCCATCGCTAGTTACTCTCATGTCGCCCTCTCACATCGCATGCCTTAAGATTACTTTCTTGTCGCCCCCTCACATCGAATGCCTTAAGATTACTCTCTTGTCGCCCTCTCACATCGCATGCCTCAAGATTACTCTCCTCTCGCCCCCTCACATCGCATGCCTTAAGATTACTCTCTTGTCGCCCCCTCACATCGCATGCCTTAAGATTACTCTCTTGTCGCCCCCTCACATCGCATGCCTTAAGATTACTCTCTTGTCGCCCCCTCACATCGCATGCCTTAAGATTACTCTTGGCCATCGATCACCGTTCTCTGACAAGACCTCATACTCTGTTTGTTTCCTCTTTTATTGGATATAAGCCTTGTATCTCTGGTCTTCTGCCATGGGACTTGTGTCGCTGCCATCTGTCAATAGCCTTGTGGTGCTGCTCCACTGTCATGGGACTCGTGTCACATGCCAGTGAGATATATGTACGTTTGCATATCTCTCTCTCTCTCTCTCTCTCTCTCTCTCTCTCTCTATA
>SDVV010042799.1:0-10307 GCA_016164225.1 Gammarus roeselii
AATTATATATATGCGTTCTGATTGTTTGTTTGGCCCCGTATATAGTTTTGCTGTAAATTGCTGGAAATTCAGGGAGGGTTTCAATTGGTTTATGCGGAGGGATTCAGCAATAAGTAAGTTGGAGCTGTTTGTGACTGGTCGATGATTTTGAAGTGTTTATTCATGAATGGGTGGTTAAGATTTTCAATTTCCTGCCGCGGGACTGAGTGCATAGTTATGGTAAGTGCTTTACCTGTTCTACAGGAAATCCCTTGATGTTGATCCTTTCTCTCTCTCTGAATCTCCTTAGTTCGTATACGCCCTGTGCCACGTTTGTAAACGCCCTGTGTTGGGCACCTACTGACAAAATTGTTTCTTTATTTTCGTGTCAAGTGTGAACATATACCGTGTTAAGTGTGTTAGTAAATAAAGAATAAATAAATCTGAAACTAGTTATATAAGTAAGTAATAATAAGCGCGCGTGCAGAAAGAGTGCGAAGATTCCCTCGGACGATGTCTGAGGATGCCGCCTACTCTAGAGACCTGCTCGGTCTGCTTCTCCAGGATGAGCAGGCACGTCTCCAGGGACCTCGAGGAGCAGGACGAGGAACGCCTCGTCTGCAGCTTCTGTGAGCTGGATGGCAGGCTTGACCAGGCTCTGCTGACCTTCCAGGGCTTGCGGAGGAGGGACGACGACGGCAGAGAGCACGGGATCCTTTCGACGAAGGTCTTTGTCTTCGAGGAGCAGCTGCGCACTGTCGTCAGTGAATATGTGGAGATACGGGAGGAGATTGGCAGGACTTGTGACTCCGTAGTGGAGGTGAGAGCCGAGGTCCGTAAGGTCCAAGATGACCTTGTTAGTAAGTGTGATCGGGAGAGTTTCGCTAGTAAGGGCCTGGGGAACAAACGAGAAAACTAGTAAAAGTTAATGAGTAGGTAGTCCATGCTTTACAACTGGATGGAGAGGCCTCCCGGGAGAGAATTGACCGGGGGATCCAGCTCGATCAAAGAGGAGCCTTGGTGGTTTCGTCCTGTTTTCCTACAGCGACGTCCTGGGTAAGAGTCTGCAACGGTGCTGGATGTGAGCTCGCAGCTCACTTCCACTCCTAAATCTAAACCCAGGGTACTTACTTCCCGTCAGGCCAAGAGGTCATTGGCTGCCCGGAAATCGAAAACTGGGACTTAGCCGAAACCTTGGACCAAGATATCCGCGGATCGAAACAGCACCCAACCTCGACGGGACGGCGTAGATTTGTATGGATTTCAGCAGGTCCAGAACCGGTACACCTGCGTGAATCAGCCCGCGCTTGTGATACCAACGCGGAACACTTTAGAGAGGTTCAACAACCTGGACGGCGAAATTTAGAAACTTGTCCTATGTGACGCTATCGTCCGGCACCAGGCGAATTTGCTCATAGATGTAAGGCAAAAAGTGGGTTACTTGCAAACCTGGTGCCACGATTGAGAAGATCAGCCTTTGCAAAGGTTGAAGTTTCCAGCCGGGAGACATTCATGATCTGCCATTTAGGCACCAATGATCGGAAAAGGACAAAATCGGAAGATCTGCTGGTTATGAATAGTTAGCTAATTTCTAACCCCAAGGCAAAAACGGATCGAATGGCCATAACATCCATCTTTCCGCGAATGAATGATTATGACGAGCTGCATAGCAAGTTAACCTATACATATCGAGCCCTTGAGACCATTTGCAAGTCCAATGGACTATCCTTCATCAACTCGTTCGATGACTTTCGGGAGAGGCCTGATCTTTTCCGAAGAGACGGCCTACACCTGAATGATGTAGGAAATGCCCGACTTGGCAGACAACTCCACTTAAGCGCTAAGACATACTATGCCCAAAAGTTAGGGGTCCAGCGTGCTTCAAATGGACTAGTTTCGGCAGCAGGGAACCCTACCTAGAGGGCCCCGTGCCCATAACAAATTCCCCGGCGAGCGCGATGAACAATCGGTCACTCTCGGAGGAAGAAGCTGCAGGCACGGCAGATGCGTTACAGGGCTCACAAGAAGGCAATTCTATGGATGATCAAGATCCTGGTCCACAGCCACCAGGTCGAGACCCCCCAATGATGAAGAAGTCAAAGACCGAGACACGCACCGTCTAAAGATCTTCTTCTGTAACGCTCAGTCCTATGACCCTTAGTTCGACGAACTTAGGGGACTGTCGACCCTGTACTCGTTTGATGTCATTGGCATGAACGAAACATTTCTCGATATCCAGAGTAGAAACCTGGCATCAGAGATAATGCTACCCCTAGTACACGAGGGGACTGGTCCGTGCTGTACATAAAGGAGATGTCGCATCCATTTCTTAGAGCAACGCTCGCCACAGCTTCTCGCGAAATACTCAACGCAGAAATCAAAATGCGACATTGAAGCTGGCATTGGTGTACCGCAACAGTCACACCCTTGCGGAACAAGATGAATAGTTCTATGAGAAGCTGGATTCTAGAAATAGTTTCAAATAATCACGAGACTATCATCTTCGGTGACTTCAATCCCCCGTATATGTACAGGGTGAGCCTAACTTCACAGGACCCAGTCAATAATTTAACAGAGTTTATCGCCGATAATGACATGACCCAGTGTGTTCGTAAACTAACCCGGGGAATAACACACTGGACCTGGTCATGTCAACTGAAGAGCGCTTGGTCGGCAACATCCTAGTGGGCAACAAACTGGTAGGTGCTGACCATCACGTGGTGTAATTCACCATCAAAGTGACCCGTCCAGCCCCCCAAGGATCTGTACGCCACCCTAATTTTGCGTGAGCAGACTACCATGGGATGAGAGAACAACAAAGTGCGCTTTATTTAATCGATCAATTCATAGAAGGTACGTTGGATGCTTGATGTTGCATCCTCAATGAGAGATGTCGCGAGGTCAGTGACCGATGTATACCCTTGAGGACAATTGATCCTGCTCAAAGGATCAGGCCCCCTGGTGGAACATCGAAGTTGCAAGATCGTCGCGATCAACTAAATGCGCAACGGCTGAGGGACAACACCACAGAGGCGGCAGAACTGCATCGCTTGGCGTGTATGACAACCACTGGACTAGTCCGATCCTTTGAGCTCACGAAAGAGAAAAACATAGCGGATAAAGCCAAAGAGAACCCAAAGGATTTCTATCTCAACGTCAACGAGCGTAGAATTGTTAGGGACTCAGTTGGCCCGCTAATGGATGAAGATGGTGTCCTCAGAATGGCACCTGAGGACATGACCAGTGTCCTGTATAGCTTCTTCTGCTCAGTGTTCACAGTTGAGGGGCCCGGCTACGAACGAGATACTGTTTAAGCTGGGGAAGTCAGCCTCAACGACACGAGAGAGGAAGTTGTCAAACAACGTGAGGGACTGGACATGTACAAATCGATTGGTCCCAATTGACACCACCCATGAGTTTTTGAGGAAACTCGAGAACAATTGACGGACTCCCTGACACACATCTTCAACTTATCGATGACGAGTGGCAAGGTCCCCTAAGACTGGAGAGTTGCTAACGTCACGGCAATCTTCAAGAAAGGTGACCAACAATCGCCCAGCAACTATTGACCGATCTGCTTGATGTCGAACGTGTGCAAAACCATCGAGCGATTGATACGAAATCATCTCGTCGATCATCTGGAAGACAACGGACTCATTCATGACACTCAACACGTCGAATTTATCTGACGAATCTGCTGGACTTTTTCAACGAGGTGATCAACGTGTACGACCGCCGCAAGACAGTGGATGTCATCTACCTAGACTTCCAAAAAGCCTTCGTCAAGGGGATGCACAGGAGACTGTTAAACAAAGTCTCTGAGCTTGGCATCGGTGGCAACTTACTCCGCTGGCTGCGCGCCTGGCTAACAGGACGCAAACAAAGAGGCAGCATCGGCCCGGCTTTGTCCGAGTGGGCCCTTGTTACCACTGGGATGACCCAGGGCAGTTTCCTGAGTCCTATCCTCTTCCTCATCTATGTAAACGACATGGATGCAGGGCTCCTGTCCAATAGCGAAATATGCCGACTACACGAAGCTCTGCCATGCAGCATGGAGGGAGAGAGACAGAGTTGGAACGCTTTCATTTACATTGCAAGTACAGACAGACTGATAATACTGCATTGCATGTATAAACAGACTGATAAAACTGCTTTGCAAGTATAGACAGACGATAAAATCTTAGTACGATCATCCCTACCGGAATACACCGGGAGAGAGGTGTTACGGAAACTCACATCCACCCTTAAACCCACGTCGGGGCCACCGGTACTGGGTGTGAGCCCATAACGGTACTCTCAATCAACCATCTCGCTAGCCTGGAGGCTATCTGCTGTCCCCAAAGTGTGATAAGCAGATGAGGGACTATGGTATCATAAGAATCGACACCGCCTATTAGGTGAGCTTGCTCAACTCAATGCGGAGCTGAAGGCTTGGAGGGATGTCATATTTTTTTACTATTTATTCTTATTATTCTTGCGTGGTACGGTGGCAGCGTTCGCCACCACACCCCATGATATAAGAAAATTGAACCCGCACCAAGAGAAGAGCTCCTGCTGAACTCTGTGATACGGCATAGATTCGACGGGTATCATCCGTTCCTGAGGCAATGAGTACCTTCCTACGGAGGAATCTTGCCGACACGATGTCATTTTTCTTTTTAATTTTCTACCCTCCGTGTGGGAGAGGAAACAAAGGAGATATATGGGGAAAGATAAACAACAATTGCAAGCTAGTGCGGGTGAGCCGCAACGGCGATTCACCCCCGCACCCCATGATATGCGAAAATCGAACCCGCACTAGGAGGAGAGCTTTGCTCAACTATACGGTACAACGTATATTCGCCAGATATCATCTAATGTTAAGACAATGAGTATCTCTTCTACGGAGGGACCTTGCCGACACAATGGTATTTTTCTTTTCACTTTTCTACCCTCCTTGCGAGAAAGAAAAGAAGAGAGAAAAGGAGGAAAGATAGATAACAATTACGAACCAGTGCGTTTGAAGTCTGCCGGCGACTCAGCGGCGTTTTCCGAGGAACCGCAACAGCGGTTCACCCACCCCCGCACCGCATGATATGCGAAAATCCAACCGCACCAGAAGAAGAGCTTTGCTTAAATCTACGGCACGGCGTAGATTCGACAAACTAGTGCGGGTGAAGTCTGCCGGCGACTCAGCGTCGCTTGCCGATGAGCCGCAACGGCGGCCCACCCCCACCCTTAATGGTAAATGAAAATCGAGCCCGCACCAATAGAAGAGCTTCCGCTGAACTCTACGGTACTGCGTAGATTCGACTAAATCATCCATTATTGAGACAGTGAGGATCTTCCTATTAAAGGACACTGTCGATACGATGGTACTCTCTCCTTTCTTCCCTTCTTCACTCCGTGTCAGGATGAAAGAAGAAAAAATAAAGTTGATTGATAATAAATAATACTAGACAACATATAACAGCAGCACCGGTTACCCAGTGAAACAGTCCTTGGAGATGCCCCTCTGGCATCTCACCTGGAAATATTTTGGAGATGCCCCTCTGGCATCTCACTTGGAAATATCTAGGAGATACCCCTCTGGCATCTCTTCTTGAAACATGTTGGAGATGCCCCTCTGGCATCTCACCTTGAAATCTACTCCCGGTACAATGCGAATGACTAACCGTCTTCTCTCTTTCCTGCAGGGATCAGAGGGATGACTAACCGTCTTCTCTCTCTCCAGTAGGAAGCAGAGAGACACACCTGCTAATCTCTTTCTCACAGATGAAATATCCTGCAGATAACCTTGTGGCACTTCACCCTGAAATATTTTGGAGATGCCCCTCTGGTATCTCACCTTGAAATATCTTGGAGATGCCCCTTTGGCATCTCACCTTAAAATGTATTGGAGATGCCCCTTGACATTTCACCTTGAAGTATCTTGGAGATGCCCCTCTGGCGTCTCGCCTTGATATATCTTAGAGATGCCCCTCTGGCATATCACCTTGGAATCCATTCCCTTGTTCAATGTACAAAAACTAACCGCCTTCTCTTCTCTAGCACAGATTTGGGTGGGACCTGGTGCGGCACGGAGCGGAGCAACTAACCTCCTTCACGAAGATGTTCGACAAAATGTCGAAATCTGAAGATCGATTTTTGCTCTTTTCCTGGATTAATTTCTTCGCTAGATGCTGGTCAAAATGTAAAAAATATTTGATTTTCACTCAAATTTTGTCTAAATCCAGATGTATATACAGATCTCTTGCCTCTTTTGACTAAATTCTGCGATAACAGTTGCTCTAAGGTCGCCGAAAACGCTGATGCGAAGTAATTAGATAGGAATAAATATAGTTACTTTTCAGTCTAGGGAGTTTGCGCCCCATATTTTCGCGGTCGACTGGAGTCAGGTAGGCCGCTAACGGCCGACTCATTCGGATGGACGGACAAACGGACGACTGGACGAACGGACGGACGGACGGACAGCGTTCGGATTTATATTGGCAAGGTTTATGCTTTGAACATTTTCCATTATATTATATTTTGGTGGTTATTGTAGTTATATATATGTTTTTTTCTTCTTCAGAAGGTTGTATTGGGTTAGGCGGCTTGGTTCCTTTTAGCTGCTCATTTTTTATATTTATTCGGTTCTGGTAGGGATAGTGTTATAACAAATTTTTTGGAGGGGTGGGGTGTAGGGATCCCCTAGGCAAAAAGTTGGATGCGCTTTGGTAAATTAAGTGAGTTTGCTCACATCAGTTATTTGAATTGTATTTCTCCCATGACTGATTTGTTGTTATTCATATGTTTTGAGTGAATGTTTCGTTACATATATATGTCTGGATTAAAATTTTATATATTTTTCTGTACATATATGTTGTATTCATATCTAGTGGGGGTATAATTGACTCATCCGGAGGTTGTTTGGTAGGGTACTAGCCTGATACTGAATTTTGGGCAAGGCTCTGTGTATTTTCCAGTCGTTTATCTCATATTTATATAATATCTATAAGACTAGTATAGTTTATTAGTTTGGCAGTTGGCTAGTTGATGTTTATATTTTGGGTTGATGCAGCAGCCTCGTTACAACAATCTATCTACCCCATAACGCATTATTCAGTTTTCAATTAGATATATCGGTGTTCCATTGACGCGGTGTTATAATAACGAGAGTACCTGAACGATATGGATTTATTGTAAGTTATTATAATGTGCTATGTATACTTAGTAATGATCATTTGATATTTGTTGAATTTTGTTTTGCTTCTGGAATTTTGAATAGTTATCTCATATAGTTATCAGAATTCTTAGGATATTTTAGGTTTACATCTTCCATGTAGCACAATTTTTTCTGGCATAATTGGTCGGTTATTGCATCATTTTGATATTTTATATGTATATATGACATTCTGTTACGATTAAGCCGTGGTTACTTTAGTTGAAGAAATGTTAATTAAACCTTGTTTTGGACTGAATTGGAGAGTATTTTTATCAGATTTTGTTTACACAAAGCGTGTCCGTGTAGAAGTATTCCACACCATTTACTATAGGTTTCACGTTTGTTGCTCGCATGTCCTGGTTTCTTATTCACGTCAGTTGTTTGGTTGGTTACATGCTTTTCTTTTTCTCGTTCATCACGGTTTTTAATGTATGTTTTGCGTATGGCAGCGAATTGATCTTTTTGCGTTGTTATAACTCGAGAGATTAGTAGGTCTTTCATTTTTGTATGTTCTCTGTACAGTTTTCATCTTCGATGCAAGGAATTGGGTATTTTATACAATATCAAATAATAGGATATATTACGTTTGTATCTGCAATGTAGAACATTATTTCGGGTATAAAATAGAGACAAGTTGTATATTTTTATTGTTTTATATATCTTCTTACATCCTGGTACAATGTCTGACGAGGTTATTATAGATATAGAAGATCCCATTTGTTACAAACTCGGTCTTACTGTTAGGTTATGTATGTTTATTGTAGGACCATTCTTCAATATTCAGGAGGAGTTAGAGGTGTCCCATAGGCAAAAGCTCGTTGTGTTTATTCCTATTTGCGTGAGTAGACCGATTTACTATGATGGATACCCTTAGTGTAAAACATTTTTAAATTTGAATTAGGGTAGAGTAGAGCATCTTATTTGGATATTTTTGATAGTTGTTGTTGTTGATGTTGTATGATTTCTTCCACGATAATTATAGGAATGTATGTTTAAGAGGTGTAAGTTCGTACAGCATCTGTGTGGAATTTCGTCATTGAACCCTAGCAAGTGTATTGTGTAACGTTTCAGAAGACGATTTACTGGACGGATGGGTCCTGTTGTAGAGGTGGTTTTCACACTTTGGTTGTCATTTGGAGTTCATCCATGCTCAATGTGAATTTCGTAAGTTCATGTGGACGTCAACCTTGAGTTTAATGGGCTTGTTAGAGAGGTTATGCGACAATTTGCTCATCGTTGTAGTGATTTACTTACGTCGTCAGTGAACAGAAGCTCAACTTTTTTATGACCACACTCTTTGAGACTCATGCCAGGCCCATTCTTAACCACTGTACCTGTTTATAGATTTTTGGTTATGTCCAGGATGTGACTTGCTCGACGTTGTTCAGAGATGATGGACTAAACAGATGCATGGTATGTCTGAGGTATTATACCATAACTGGGTGTTAACTCTAAATTTGTTATATATTAGTGGTAGTTTGCTGAGAAGTGACCTAATAAAGCATTGTAGAGTTAGTTCGTTGTTACGACACAGTGGGCTATGATTTTCTCCTACTAGAGGCATAGCAGCAGTTAAGTCTAAGAATTTGTTATAGATTTGAACGGATACCTTAGTATTAAGAGCAAACTCACCTAATTTGCCTAAGCGCATCCAACTTTTTGCCTAAAGGATCCCTACACCCCTCCCCCTCCAGAAACTTGTTACTGCCCTATCCTCACCAAAACCGAATAAATATATTTAACGAGCAACTGAAAGGAAAGAAGCCTACCCCAATATAACCGTCTAAAGACGAAAAAACATATCTATAAATGCAATAACCATGTAAATACAATATAAGGGAAAATGTCCATAGCATAAACCTTGTCAATGTATATTCGAACGCTGTCCGTCCGTTCGTCCATCCAAATGAGTCACCCGTTAGCGGCCTGATTGACTCCGGTCTACTGTGAAAATATGGGGCACAAACTCCCTAGACTGAAAAGTAACTCTATTTATCCCTATCTAATTCCTTCGCATTTGCGTTTTCGGCGACAATACTGCTACTGATAACTATTCGTCAAATTTAAAAATATGTCTCATTTGACGAAGCTCATGAGTTCCCAGGAGCAACTTGTTTTAGGAGATGTCTTTCTGACATCTCGCATGAAATTTGAAGAGCTCTTGTAGGACCAATCACCCGTGTTCAGATACTTACTCTACTGAATACTAGGGAGAACCGCTTTCAGAAAATTGGGTGTGAAGCTCTCCTTCACTTGCATTTATCGAAATTTCACGACATTTTTGAAAATCCTTCCTAGACTCCAGACCAGCCAAGGGCAGGTCTTTCATTAGGAGAGGTCTCTCCGACGTCTCACATTGAAGTGCGACAGCCTTCAAGGAACCACTTGCGTACAGAAGATTTAATCTTCTGAGCACATGAGGGAGGACCCCTACCCAGGCAACTGGGTGTGCTGCTCTCCTAAATGTGCGCATACTTGTCAAAATTTAATTCCCATATGCTATTTTTAAGTTGACTCATTACCTAGTTGTAGTCCGCCTCTAACCCATCCTCTTGGGCAAGACGACAGGCATGCACTCCATGAAAAGCATGAGTCCGCTGAGCGTCTCTGTTCGACCGTCTGAGATGCGAACGCGTGAAACCTAAATTCTTCGCTCCACATCTTGTTCGCCCCGTTCCTGCATAAGTCAACTTGACTCTCGATCGTTTTTTCTCCGGGGCTAAAATGCCTCGGGTATTAGTAGGGTAGTAACTTGAATGGTGGTGATGGTAGTTACGGTCCGTCCTATCCTTAGAAATCATTTTTCTGTGTGTGTGCGGTAATTTCTAAAGCCTCGTTGACTATCCCCTGCTCTTCTTTCACTTCTTTCAAGGAAACACTCGACATGAGCACTCGTGCTCGTTTGTTTTCTTTACTCTTATCTAATATGATCTGGTACTCCCGACATATGATGCCTGGCAGCTGTCACAAAAGAAAAAATATACATTGCGGGAAAGTACGTCATATGAGACGGTGTCTTTTAAGCGGAACAATGATCCGATGGTAAATGAATTTTTCATTGCTAGGTTAAATTCAACTTGTGGGTTGTAATTCAGAAGGGTTTCCTCTTCTTCTGATCTTCAAAATGCTAATTGAAGCATTA
>SDVV010042800.1:0-10307 GCA_016164225.1 Gammarus roeselii
AGGGTGCCTGATCAGTCGCATACACGACCTGTGCAGAGCAACAACTCCAGGGTGCCTGATCAGTCGCATACACGACCTGTGCAGAGCAACAACTCCAGGGTGCCTGATCAGTCGCATACACGACCTGTGCAGAGCAACAACTCCAGTGTGCCTGATCAGTCGCATACACGACCTGTGCAGAGCAACAACTCCCGGGTGCCTGATCAGTCGCATACACGACCTGTGCAGAGCAACAACTCCAGGGTGCCTGATCAGTCGCGGAAGAGGTAGCTACAAACAGAACATGTGCAGATGTATAAACATTAGGATTTTAGAGTTGCAAACTCATCAAGGATCGAATGCCATAAAACACACACCAACCCCAGAAATGAGGTCAGAGAATACAGCGCCACAACAGCTAAGAAGGTCAGAGAATACACAGCCACCTCAGCGAGACCAGAGAACACACAGCAACCACAACAAGGATGTCAGAGAATACACCGCAACCCCAGCTATGAAGGTCAGAGAACACACCACAACCACATCAAGGATGTCAGAGAACACACCGCATCCCCAGCTAGGAAAGTCAGAGAACACACCACAACCACATCAAGGCTGTCAGAGAACACACCGCAACCCCAGCTAGGACGGTCAGAGAACACACCGCAACCCCAGCTAGGACGGTCAGAGAACACACCGCAACCACAGCAAGGTCAGAGAACACACCGCAACCACAGCTAGGAAGGTCAGAGAACACACCGCAACCACAGCAAGGATGTCAGAGAACACACTGCAACCACAGTAAGGATGTCAGAGAACACACCGCAACCCCAGCAAGGATGTCAGAGAACACACCGCAACCCCAGCAAGGATGTCAGAGAACACACTGCAACCTCAGCAAGGTAAGTAAGAGAACATACCCCAACCTCATCAAGGACCGTAAGAGAACACACCTCTACCTTAGCAAGGAAGGTCAAAGAACATACCGCAACCTCAGCAAGGAAGATCTGATAACACAACCCGACCTCAGCAAGAAAGGTCAGAGAACACACCGCTATTTGAACAAGGAAGTTCAGAAAACACACTGCATCCACAGCCAGGAAGGTCAGATAAGACCCCGCTACCGCAGCCAGAAGGTCAGAGAACACAACGCAGCCACAGCAAGGTTAGAGAACACACCACAACCTCGGTAAGGAAGGTCAGAAGAACACATCGTCAGGGCCGAGGACTGCAGTCGTACGTGCTAGGGCAGGGAGGGTGAGCGGTGCCACGGTCGCTGGGCACCAGTCATTAGGGGCACTGCGTTATGCAAGGAATAACATGAAACAATACAGCATTCTGAGATAAGAACTGGCACGCAGGATGAGCTCTTGCAACACATCATAGCATGTCGGACGCCACCATTACAATAATAATAACATTAGGCTGCAACAAAAGGCGCACCACGCAGGTTGTGAGACGCAGCACGGCCTAAACAAGACATAGTTTTAAATGTGTATACATAGAAATCACGGACAGAACCTAATTTGTAGGAATAATTGGCATTATTCGACCCGTATGACGATGCATTTTACATATAAAATAAATCATGAAATCGTAGTTGGAAATATTGTAATAGCAGGCCAAATAAAATCGCCAGAGCATTTTTTCTTCCATTTATACACATTTCTCGCAATCATGTCGCAATGTCAAAAAAATGTGTGTTTAGTAACAGGTATTCCAATACAATCGCAACAACATTTGATATTTGATTATGTTCCCATTCAGAGTAAAGAAGTAGAGCGGATTGGCAATTGCGATGCATAAATTACTTTAGAAAATGAGATGTCAACATCAAAATCAACTCTAAGTTGAAATCTAAACAGATCCCTTCATCGGCGATGTGCTGCTAAAGAGGGATTGGTAATGTTTATAGTTTTGAAAGTAGGCAAAGCTATACTTTTCAGTCGGCGGACGAACTGTGTAACTACGCATAAGAAGCGCATATATTCAGAACAAAACTGTCCAAGCATCGATAGCTAACAAAACTCCCAGTCTGAAGTTATCATCGCTATCGCCGGCGGTTACCTTTGTCCCGCAATATTCCTGAGCGATTACTACACGGTGTTGGCAGAGTCCGGGGCCTCGACAAGCAATCATGCTTGGTTAGAGGCTGTCATGTCTAAAATGGCTTCCTATTTGAGACATGTCTCGTGCAGAGACTTCGAAAGATACTCCAGCTGATGTAAACCGACCGTGCTCAAATGTGTTCAAAATTAGACTTATCTCAAAGGTAATGCGGTGACGTCACTAAATTATAAACAGAGAACTCAACATGCCTCGACATCAACACAGTTCATGATCTTAGTTAGATAGAGGAGTACAATGCAGTACAACAAGCTCGGCATGTTTGATAAACAGAGCCAAATTGCGCGAACGCCAGGGTGACAGGTCAGTCGCGGACACGACCTGTGCACAGCAACAACTCTTGATCAGTCGCGGACACGATCTGTGCAGAGCAACAACTCTTGATCAGTCGCGGACACGGCCTGTGCAGAGTAACAACTCCTGATCAGTCGCGGACACGACCTGTGCACAGCAACAACTCTTGATCAGTCGCGGACACGACTTGTGCAGAGCAACAACTCTTGATCAGTCGCGGACACGACTTGTGCAGAGCAACAACTCTTGATCAGTCGCGGACACGGCCTGTGCACAGCAACAACTCTTGATCAGTCGCGGACACGGCCTGTGCAGAGTAACAACTCCAGGGTGCCAGATCAGTCGCAGACACGACCTGTGCAGAGCAACAACTCCTGATCAGTCGCAGACACGGTCTGTGCAGAGCAACAACTCTTGATCAGTCGCAGACACGGTCTGTGCAGAGCAACAACTCCAGATCAGTCGCGGACACGATTTGTGCTGAGCAACAACTCCTGATCAGTCGCGGACACGATCTGTGCAGAGCAACAACTCCTGATCAGTCGCGGACACGATCTGTGCAGAGCAACAACTCCTGATCAGTCGCGGACACGACTTGTGCACAGCAACAACTCTTGATCAGCCGCGGACACGGCCTGTGCAGAGTAACAACTCCAGGGTGCCTGATCAGTCGCGGACACGGCCTGTGCAGAGCAACAACTACAGGTTGCCTGATCAGTCGCTGACACGACCTGTGCAGGGCAACAACTTCAGGGTGCCTGATCAATCGCATCGCTACACGACCTGTGCAGAGCAACAAATCCAGGGTGCCTGATCAAGTCGCAGACACGATTCATGCAAAGCAACAACTCTAGGGTGCCTGATCAGTCGCGGACACGACCTGTACAGAGCAACAGCTCTAGGGTGCCTGATCAGTCGCAGACACGACCTATGCAAAGTAACCGCTCCAGGGTGCCTGATTAGTCGCGGACACGACTTGTGCAGAGCAACAACTCCAGAGTGTCTGATCAGTCACGGACACGACCTGTGCAGAGCAACAACTCCAGGGTGCCTGACCAGTCGCGGACACGGCCTATGCAGAGCTACAACTCCCGGGCGCCTGATCAGTCGAGGACACGTCCTGTGCAGAGCAACAACTCCCGGGTGCTTGATCATTCGCGGACACAACTTGTGCAGAGCAACAACTCCAGGGTGCCTGATCAGTCACGGACACGACCTGTGCAGAGCAACAACTTCAGGGTGCATGATCAGTTGCGGACACGACCTGCGCAGAGCAACCACTCCAGGGTGCCTGATCGGTCGCGGACACGACCTGTGCAGAGCAACAATTCTGCCATTCTTTCATAATTAAAAAAAATCAAATGCGCGCCAGGTTGAAAATATTGCAAGGTTTTTTTTTACACAAACTATCTTACTGGAAAATAATCGAATGTGAAATCATGAATTCGCATTTAATTCGATAAGGTTAGAGATCAGTTTACGTATGTCAGTCAACTTGCATTACTAGTGCTTCTTCTAAAAGGATATTGTTCAAAAAATATATAACCAGTTTCTCCAGTATCTGTAAATATGTTAAACCTGTAACAAACATGAAGTTAGGATATAACAACATACATGGCTATAGAACTAGAAGAATACTGATAGTGTATGTTTGCAGTAAGCATTGTGCAACCCCCACCGGCAGTTTACATTCCAATGCAAACATAAGTTTGCCGGTCTAGAAAAGTTAGGCACCATTAGCTACAGGCCTAAGGTGAGCTGGGTAGAACTATCTCCTCCCCTTCCCCCTCCCTTTACAGTCTGTCCTTCCATGTGTGTCCGAGTGCTTGCGTTTTCGGATCGTACATTAGGCATGTAAATAATTTATGATTGAAGTAATATCATGTTGGTTTCTTTCAGGATATGCCACCGCGTGTGATATAATGTAAATTATAGTATGATGTATTAACCAGGTATATGTCACTTAGCTTTCCGGTTGGTCAAGAAGTACATACAACATGGCAACCGCCAGAGGGCCGTTGTTATGAGCTCGGTATTTTCTCCCGCTGCGGGAGAAATAGGCCAGTTGATTTAAGCAGTGGCTGTGAGCAGACGCGGCAGCTCCGTGAGTTATCCCAACAAATGAGAGGATAACCAACCGGGAAGATACCAACATGATATGTTTGGACCAAGACCCTTTACGACTTGTGTGCTCATTAGGATTATAGGTGGATGTAGTTTTATACTAACCCTGAAGATGCAGGTTAGAAAACGTTGCCTAGTTTAGTATAGACGTCGTAGTACACCGTGATTTGACAATGGAGCGGATTCCACAAACCATAGCAGCCAAGATGGCGGTCCCCAGTCCAGATTGTAAAGTATGTGTGAGACTACATCAAATCCAGGTTTGAAAAGTGATGGATGTTTTCATTTCATATGATAGTGTTTTATAGGAGAATTATCGCAACATTAATTGTATAAATGTAAAACGTATTCTCAAAATTGTTGACTAAGAAGATTACGATAAGTAGTTACAACAATGTTCTCCAACATGTACTTTGTCCCAGGAAATGGCACTATCTGTATGTAGGGAATAAACATTGCGTACCTCACAAAAGGAAAAAAACTGTAATTGTGTATATTATTTGAGTCGTCTGGTCCGACATATGACGGAAACTTCTGGAGTGGAGAATTGGTGTGAAATGCCGGTCACTTAGTCCCCCCCCCCTCCCGTTCTTTACTGCTTGTTGAAGATTCCCGTCATTTACTGCCCGAGATGTTTTCCCTCAGTCGTATAAAAAGAAAAATCTTTATTCATACACAAATGGTATGTCATGTTTTCTTTCTGAATCTCAAATCAATACCTAAATTTACACAAATACAAAAAATCGTTCAATTATAAGCAGAGACTATCAAATCAGATTGGGCACATTGCAACGACCCTCTACGACTAGCTATATCATAGGCAAAGGCAACACCAAAGCTTCAACAAATCAAGCTGAAACACAGTTCAAACTAGTAGATTGATATTTTCTTACCCAAATAATTGAAAAGCCAACACGAAATAACAATATCTTGGATCTAGTGTTTTTCATCTCAGTTGAGTATATAAAAAACATTAAAATAACTAAAACTGCACTATCAAATCATAATGTGATTGAAATAAATCTAGATGCTGACCTACTGAGAAGAAACACAGTAAATACCATCTTCTCCGGGAACATGACTTTCCGGCAACTGAACTTCTCTAGTGCAGATATAAATTGGGTAAATATACACGAATCTCGGTCAAATACTGATTGAAAACAATTCATTGATCAGGCAAACAGTATGGAGGAAGCAAAGAATAACATGGATGATATACTGTTGCAGGTGTGTGTATAACAGGTGCCAATAAAAAGAAAAAATCCTAAAAGAAGCAAGTATCATTCAGAAAGGAAATTGCTCATGAAAAAGCGAGCAATAAAACAGAACAAACTTTGCAACGAAGTAAACCCTTTTAGACGCATAAAACAAGAAGAAGCCACCATCTTGATTGAAAAGCGGATAAAAGGTTCACATGATCATGAGAGAAGAGAAAAAGAAAAGAAAGCTATTGAAAAAATTACAAAAAAAAAAATCTATGCTTATGCAGTCAAAGTTTCCACCTCTAAAACTAAAATTGGCCCATTAATTGATGAATCCGGTCAACTGGTAGATGAAAACTAAGCGATGAGCGAGTTGTTAAGTGAGAGTTACAGACGGGTATTTAGTATCCCAATGCTTATCATACAAATCTTGAAATTGCCTCTGAATTTTCATTGACTGATCTTAACATTGACATCTCTGGAATTACAAAATCTATTGATGACATAGAGTGCAGCCAGACCAGATGACATCCCAGTTTTCTATTGAAATAATGCAAACAGGTACTGTCAAGACCACTACAAATGTTGTGGCAGAAGTCTTTGGACAGTTCCGATATCCCACAGACCATGAAACATGTCGTCTTCTCGCTAGCAAAAGGAGGTAGCCTCACAAGCCCATCGAATTACAGACCAATTTCTTTGACATCACATGTAGTCAAAATCTTTGAATGAGTAATGAAAGGACGAATAGTGAATTTTCTTGAAAAAAAAAATGGTTCAACTCCAAGCAACATGGTTTCAGAAGTAAGAGGAGCACATTGACCCAACTGCTGGAGCACAATGACGAAATAATAAATGCCTTGTATGATGGATCAAATGTGGATGTCATTTATCTGGATTTTGCAAAGGCCTTTAACAAAGTAGATCATAGTATACTGCTATCAAAACTATATAACGCTGGTATCCAGGGGAATGTTTACAAATGGATCAAAAATTTTCTGAAGGGCAGAACTCAAAGTGTGGTAGTGAATGGAGAAACTTCTGAGCCAGTGGAAGTCCTTAGTGGGGTCCCACAAGGCACTGTGCTTGGACTTCTGCTTTTCTTAATATGGGCGAATGATCTGGGCAAAAGCTGTCCACATACATCAGTCTCTTGCTTTGCAGATGATACCAGAGTACTGGGCATTGTCAATGACTTGAGTGATGTAGCAAAGGTGCAAACTGATCTGAAAGAAATCTTCAAGTGGCTGGTGAAAACAATATGCAATTTAACGAATCTAAATTTGAATCAGAGATACGGAAAAAATTCCAACATAAAAAACAATACATAGTGTAGTTCTAGCAATAACACAGCCATAGAAGAAAAAGAAAGCCTGCGTGATCTAGGCGTACTAATGCAAAACAATGCATTTTTTCCATGAACAAATTGCAAAGGTTGAGGCCAGTGGCAGAAGACTGTGTTCTTGGACCATGAGAACCTTTTTGGCTAGAGATAAAATGACGATATTGACTCTTTGGAAACAACTAATCCAACCAGTCATTGACTAGTGCTCCCCTCTCTGGATCCCACATAAGCAGAAAGATTTGAATAGACTTAAAGCAGTGCAAAGAAGCTTCACCTCTCATACTAGGGAGGTAAAGGAAATGGACTATTATGAAAGATTGAACGCCTTGAGGCTAAAATCAATCCAAAGACGTTTTGAAAGATTCATGGTCATAAACGTTTGGAAAATTCTGGAAGGCTACACTGTCAATGTAAACAAAAAAATTGTAACGAAAGTGACCATGAGAAACCAGGCAAGAATTGGCAGAATGTGTTGCTTCAAAGTGTCAAAACTGATGGGGGGCAAAGCGATGCAAACAGTTGCATTCAACAGCTTCACGTGCCGGGCACCCCAGTTATTCAACCGAATGCCATTGGAAATACGTCAGATCAAACGGGTGCCACAACTGTCAGCTATAGCAAACATTTTGAGGTTCAAGAGCCGACTGGATAAATACCTCAGCTGTGTTCCAGATCGACTACAAATTAATGGATACCCTCACTGTGGGGGACAACTCCCTGCTTAACCGCGACGCCAAGCCGGGATCCGACTGGCGAATGTGGCTACAACATGCAAATGCTGATCCCGCAGCACAAGAGGAGAGTGCCCCACGGATGTGGGCTAGGGGGCAGCCACGCTGTGAACAGCGAAGAAACTCAAAGTAACGAGTAACTGAGAATATAAGACCGAGTATGAACGGAAACGTGCATCTTATTTCCATAGCTGAACGGCCATAAATGCACAAAATTTTCGGAAAATGTCACAGCCAAAGATAGAGTATAAAGGAAAGGTTGTCTCCAGTCCAGATCATGAAAGTGTGGTCCCCGTTGGGCACAATATGTATGTGTTCATGTGTTACAAGGGCAGATGATTTGATTTTGGGTTCATTTCCACCGGAACCTCAACGCGAGTCATCGCACGCTCTCCCGTAGAGCACGACGAGCAGATGAATTATAGAGTTCCGTTAGAAAGTTTCTACACCATCTTGAACAAGGGCAGCTGGATAAAAAGTACCAAAAAGTCGCAACGATATCCATGTTCGCTTCAGGTGAGCGTATCAGCCTTCAGCAACACACCGGCCATAAGATGTGTTTCACACCTATTTGAGGTCGCCCCATTTCTGACTGCAATGAGATATAAAGCGGGAATAAATATCATTTGCACATAATACGTTGACCGACGGCAGGCGGCGACAGAGTCACGATAGCCGTCTACTTCATGAGGGACGAGTGGCAATAAATAATAACCGAGAACTTTTGATGTGTCACATTACGGGTGGGAGTTTTTTTAGTATTTCGCGGAATCAGACGAGTTCGAGCAAAATAATACGTGGGACTTCAACGACTTTGTTATGGTAAAAATATGAACACATGTTTTGTTTATCGCTACATTATTGTGCATGCTCAGATTTTTACCATAAAGGCAAAGTGTTGTGGAAAAAATGTTCCTAAAACCAACTCGACATGATCCGCCACGGATGATCAAGTCTCCCAGCATCGCATGTTTTTTGTAGAAATAAACGTGCATTGTAGACGGCATTTAAATGAGATGGCTAACATTAAAGATTGAGTTCCGAAAATACCTTTTCTGCCAGGCGTTAGATTGTTTGCCCCTACCGTGACGACAAAAAGTTTGATATCACAGTAAAATAATTTCGCAATACATCTAAAAAATTGTAATCAGCCCGCTGATTTCTTTCAAGCTTTAGGAAACAATTTGAAATATGTTTTTTTGAGAAGTTAATAAATTATTTTGAAAGATTGAATAATTCGATTGAAGAACTCAATGAAAGCTTCAAAATGGCATTTAACATCGAATGATCGCTTCATAACTGCTGGACGAGGGAGAAGAAATGTATTCAGATTTTTGTGTTACTACATCTTTTTCCAAATTCCTATGCTTTATACAAATTTTACAACCCAATATTTGGATACAACTCTGCACACATTTATAGTAATTTACAAGAGCTTATAAACGATGAATTACATGCGATGATGACACCTTTACCCCAGTAAGAGAAGAGACGAATTACTGCACAACAGCTGCCAAATAATGCATCAAGAGCTTATAAACGATGAATAACATGCGATGATGACACCTTTACCCCAGTAAGAGAAGAGACGAATTACTGCACAACAGCTTCCAAATAATGCATCAAGAGCTTATAAACGATGAATTACATGCGATGATGACGCCTTTACCCCAGTAAGAGAAGACGAATTACTGCACAACAGCTGCCAAATAATGCATCAGGAGCTTATAAACAATTAATTACATGCGATGATGACGCCTTTACCCCAGTAAAAGAGACGAATTACTGCACAACAGCTTCCAAATAATGCATCAAGAGCTTATAAACGATTAATTACATGCGATGATGACGCCTTTACCCCAGTAAGAGAAGAGACGAATTACTGCACAACAGCTGCCAAATAATGCATCAAGAGCTTATAAACGATTAATTACATGCGATGATGACGACTTTACCCCAGTAAGAGAAGAGATGAATTACTGCACATTAGCTGCCAAATAATGCATCAAGAGCTTATAAACGATGAATTACATGCGATGATGACGCCTTTACCCCAGTAAGAGAAGAGAAAAATTACTGCACAACAGCTGCCAAATAATGCATCAAGAGCTTATAAACGATGAATAACATGCGATGATGACGCCTTTAACCCAGTAAGAGAAGAGACGAATTACTGCACAACAGCTGCCAAATGATGATAAAGAGCTTATAAACGATTAATTACATGCGATGATGACGCCTTCAACCCAGTAAGAGAAGAGACGAATTACTGCACAACAGCTGCCAAATGAAGATCAAGAGCTTATAAACGATTAATTACACGCGATGATGACGCCTTTAACCCAGTAAGAGAAGAGACGAATTACTGCACAACAGCTGCCAAATGATGATCAAGAGCTTATAAACGATTAATTACATGCGATGATGACGCCTTTAACCCAGTAAGAGAAGAGACGAATTACTGCACAACAGCTGCCAAATGATGATCAAGAGCTTATAAACGAT
>SDVV010042801.1:0-10307 GCA_016164225.1 Gammarus roeselii
TGAGATTCCACATCCTAGCACACTGCAGGGATAGGCTGGGAATGAGATGCCACATCCTAGCACGCTGCAGGGATAGGCTGGAAATGAGATGCCACATCCTGGCACGCTGCAGGGATAGGCTGGAAATGAGATGCCACATCTTGGCACGCTGCAGGGATGGCTGGGAATGAGATGCCACATCATAGCACGCTGCAGGGATAGGCTGGAAATGAGATGCCACATCCTGGCACGCTGCAGGGATAGGCTGGAAATGAGATGCCACATCCTGGCACGCAGCAGGGATAGGCTGGGAATGAGATGCCACATCTTAGCACGCTGCAGGGATGGCTGGGAATGTCGCCATTCGTCACTGTAATGCCTCGCCAAGCGTCTGTGCTGCGTCACAACTATAACGCCACGCTATGCGTCTGGGCTGTGTCACTGTGAAGACGGTTCACCATGCGTCTCTGCTGCGTCACTATTTTGACGTGAGCAATCACAAAGGGAGCTCGCGTCCAAGCAAAAATGCAGGCGGTGACGCCTCCATCAAATAACTGTGAGTTAGTCGACCATGGCCTATTCTCAACGGGCAGGAAATGACCACAGCCAATCGAGATGGATTATTTGAAGAGGGCCTTGGTGTTGGTGTCTTCGGTAGTGCGTAATCTATTTCATGGGGGAACACATGAGCATTCAATGTCCCAATTGTTTTGAAACGCTTTCCCAAATTTCTGGGAAGTCTATGTATGGAAATGAATGTAGTTCTGCTGGTTTGATTTGATTTTGGCCTCATTTCCACCGGAGCCTCAACGTAAGTCATAATAGGCTCCCCCGTAGGCCTCAATGATCATGGATTCCAGTAGGCTCGAAACCTGTGTGCAAGAAAAACAACGTTGTCACAGTTAAACTTTTGAACACCTTAGCCGTGCCAGACGCACGCTTGAGCGCACAAAGATAACGTTTAAACAAAACGGACCCCCGCTTTCAATCATTCAGAACTTCATGAGTAATATGTATACGCGCTAGTGCGTACAGGTAGCATCGTCGAGATTGGTACAAGGCTTACGGCTACACGGACAAAGTAAGCTCCGACAGCAACGCAACACAATGTTTACAGCTACGTGGTCTACTTCAGTTAATGTACACTTTATTTATTCATGAAAGGAAAAGACTCAGACGAAACGAATCGAATCCCTACCTCCAACCGCCTAAAATTTCAATAGAAATATATACGCACGCCAGTGCGCACAAATAGTATCGTCGGAATTGGTACAAGGTCCACGGCTACACGAACAAAGTCAGCTCCGGCCGCAACGCAACACAATGTTCACAGCTTCGCGGTCTATTTTATTTATAGTACAATTTAGTAGTAGATTGACTCCAACCGCAACGCGTCACAAGGTTTTATAGCTGCGCAATCCAGGTAAACCCCAGAAACTGCGTATGGTCCGTACACGCGCAGCGAGCACAGACTGAAGAAAAAATACCCACTCACAAAACCACCAACACGAACTCCCGCACAAATACTCCAGCGTTATAATATTGTGAAACATGAACAAGAATGAGCAGATTCGTCACGGGCAGAAAAACTGCTCAGATTATTGATTTCGCACTGATTGTTCAAGGGGATAGGGCAAGGGGGGGGCATTGGTCTCTTGGGTGGCAAAAGAGCCCGATGATTGCCGGAGGGTGACCCATGTCCCCCGGGTCTTCCCGAGCTCCTCGAGTCCCCCGAGACCCCTCGCCTCAGCTCATCTCGGTTTGCCCCGAGTCATTTCGGCCAGTTTCGGCTAGTCGCGCCCAATTCGACTCGCCTCAACATGCTTCGACTGATCTCGACGCACCTCAACCAGCCTCGACGCGACCTTCGCCCCTTGCGCCAGCAATCCGCGGACTGTAATGGTTAATTGTTCAACTCAAGCATCTCACATAAACGTTTTTCTCGGAATGGGTTTTTCAGCGCTTCGAGTGGGGAGCAGAGGTTCCAGGATTCAGAGGGGCCTCTATAGGGTCCCACAGTTTCTCAACAGGCTCCCAAAGGGTCTCGAGGGTGTCCCTAAGGGCCCCAGAAAGATCCAAGTGGACCACCCCAAATCCACCTGGTCTCCCAAGTCCCCCGGGTTCCCGAAACCCCGGGTCCCAGAGTCCCGCGGATCCCACGAGTACCTCCTCTCCCTCTTACCTTGTCTCAACCAACCTCGATGCATATAATAAAAATAACCAATGCAAAATTTATCACCATGAAAAAAGGGCAGAGAAATATAATAGAGCCCAAGCAAGAAAAAATAATAAAATACTAAAATAAAGTGTTAATGATCTCTAAAATGAATAATCATCCATCCACCCCAAGGCTTGTCTCGAATCATTTCGGCCAGTTTCGACTCGTCGCGACAAACTCGATTAGTTTCAACATGTTCCAATTGATTTCGACGCACCTCGACCAGCCTCGGCGTGGCTCTATCCCTCTGTGCCACTAATGCTGTGGACTATAATAACTAATTTCTTCACTCAAGCACTCCACGTATATACATTCCTCTGTGTATGGGTTTTACAGCGTAGGGAGGGAGGAACAGAGGTTCCAGGATTTAGAAGGGCCTCAAGAGGGCCCCATAGTTTCTCAAGAGGCCCACAGGGTCTCAAGGGTGTCTTAAAGGGCCCTAGATGAGTCCAAGTGGACCCCCATAAATCCTACCGGTCTTCCAAGTCCCCTGGGTTCTCAAAACCCCGGGTCCTCCGAGTCCCGCGGTCCCACGAGTGCCCCTCATTTCATGGGTCACCTAGTCTCAACCCACCTCGATAAATTATAAACATAGTAAAATTTATCATCATGAAAAAAGGCAGAAATAAATAATAGAGCCCACAAAATAAAATAAAATACCTTAATAAAATGTTAATGATCTATAAATTGGATAATCATCCATCCACCCCAACAGTTCTGTTGGATCAGGCGCCGCTGCAGCTTTCCGCGTCGCCTGGTCCGCATGCTCATGACCCGAAACAATACTCACATGGCCCCCGGTTCAGCACAAACCAATATTGTTGTTTCTGGAGATAAAGCGTAGAAGCCAACACAAGATTGCCGAAGCAACAGGGTGGCAATTGTTGAAGGTTTCCAGAGCCAGAAATGCGGAAAACTAATCACTAAAAATGTAGACTTGGCATCCGGGAGTGTGCCCCCGAGAGGGAGTCGGTAATGGCTGTGATGAGGGGAAGGGATCACTCCCGTGTTCCCAGTAATAGCAATTGCAAATTGAGTGCAATAGAGGACGCTACCGTGGAGTACCCCCTCATCTTGGGAATGTTGGTTTAAACGGTGATTGGCGAATGCGAAAGTACATCGGACTGAAGGACGTGCTGAAGAGTCCATTCTTATGATAGTTCAAGTTGGCAGTACTACTGCCCCGACTAGATGTGTTGCCCAGGTTCAGGGCGGCCAGCCGTAGCACGGTTCCATCTCTGCGGCTGCTGTGCTTCCACTGGTCTAACTCAGTAGGGCGGTGGATTGGTCTGGCTGTTCTTGTCTAGCCGGGTTCCATCTCTGCGGCTGCTGTGCTTCCACTGGTCTAACTCAGTAGGGCGGTGGATTGGTCTGGCTGTTCTTGTCTAGCCGGGTTCCATCTCTGCGGCTGCTGTGCTTCCACTGGTCTAACTCAGTAGGGCGGTGGATTGGTCTGGCTGTTCTTGTCTAGCCGGGTTCCATCTCTGCGGCTGCTGTGCTTCCACTGGTCTAACTCAGTAGGGCGGTGGATTGGTCTGGCTGTTCTTGTCTAGCCGGGTTCCATCTCTGCGGCTGCTGTGCTTCCACTGGTCTAACTCAGTAGGGCGGTGGATTGGTCTGGCTGTTCTTGTCTAGCCGGGTTCCATCTCTGCGGCTGCTGTGCTTCCACTGGTCTAACTCAGTAGGGCGGTGGATTGGTCTGGCTGTTCTTGTCTAGCCGGGTTCCATCTCTGCGGCTGCTGTGCTTCCACTGGTCTAACTCAGTAGGGCGGTGGATTGGTCTGGCTGTTCTTGTCTAGCCGGGTTCCATCTCTGCGGCTGCTGTGCTTCCACTGGTCTAACTCAGTAGGGCGGTGGATTGGTCTGACTGTTCTTGTCTAGCCGGGTTTTTACAGGTGTTGATGATATTGCTATTTACCATATCTTTCGTCGAGGGCCGCTGCAATCGACACGTCCCTTTAGTATGGTTTCGAGCAGTTGTATTTTTTTGTTGAGGGCCGCTGCTATCACCAACAAAAGTGTCTCGTACACATGTGCATAGACCGCTTTCGGATTCTTGCTACATTAATCTCATTTCACTCTGTGCTTCTGACCACTTTCTTTACTCATCTGCCACTCTGTTCATGTGCTCTTAGAGATTTTTGTGAGGATAGGTAATGAAAACTTGACAGTTTCTCCCAGCCAGCACTGTTTTATAAATTCTTCGTTCAGCCATGAGGGACTATTTATTTGCAGTTTTTTATTTTATTTTTCTTCTACTACATTGTCTCTCAAGAACACCAAGCGTTTCTCAGCGTTCCTTCCTTCAAAATGAAGCCTGAAGTCTATGATTTCGATTTCACCTCGTATGCCTTCGGTATCTGCTTGGACAGAGACTCAAAGTTAAATGCAAATGAAAATACAATGCAGGGAGGACAGTTTTAATACAATTTAGGCATCCCAGTTAGATGGAGTTCAAGTGAGAAAAGCAAGCTATAACGTAAGAAAAAGTTATATTAGTCAATTCGTGTTATATTCTTGTAGAAAAAGACTTAGAACTCTAACCATACTATTAAAGAACAAAAATCAGTGTAGACTAAAGAGTAGGTAGCTGATGATACGAGAAAATAGGGGAAAAATTGTTAGCACAGTACGGTAGTTCTAATGTTCAGACGTGCAGGATTTGATTTGATTTCGGCCTCATTTCCACCAGAGCCTCAACGTGAGTCATAATAGGCTCCCCCGTAGGGCAGACGTGCAGGAATACGCACAATATCATCTCAACTTGGGTCCGCATTACATCATAATAAACCATCAAGCCACTGAGTTCCAACACAATACGTAACACGCGTTGCTTGTAAACAGTTCGTTCGATCAAAGAAGGACATTGAATCGGACGTGCTTGAAATCTGTTCCTTTAAACTGAAGAGTTTTAGTGTGGTTTTAAGGTTCTAGAGAAGTTTCAACTTATAAGCAGTTTAAAAGAAGATGTAAGCACTTTCAAAGGTGTAAACAGTTTTGGAGATGTTGTAAACCGGTCTAATATAACTGTGACCTGTTAAAGGGAAGCCACAGGCAATCTACAATAGACAGTCACACTTCAAGACGGCGCATGCGCAGAGGCGTCGCCTCTGTGACATGCCCGTCGATGTGTTGTGGCTAGCTTCAACTTCAAAATACTGGAGATTCGATTGTTGCGTTGGGTCTGCTTTGTATTCGAAGAGGAGGCAATTCGCCAAATGCTGAGCAAGACTTCAGCACACGTTTTCGCAAGGCAACTGTCCTACGCTATCAATCGATACAGGCTTGTCGTTACTATCCTGCAGCACATAACCACCTGCTACCATGAAATTTCATTCCCACTTTTTATATTTTTGACCAAATGGTCGGATTGCATCTCCAAGACTCTAGCTGTGAAGCTACTCGACACTGGAACCCAAGGTTATCGTCTAAAATAATGCATGGCCAACTAATTTCAGAGGTCACGTCGTGATCAAGGGCTCAAAAAGCGTCGTAGCACACGATTTGGAACGACTTTCAACATCCTCGACAATGGCAAGAACTGATTAACTATTTCGCCGTGCCTTATTTAATAGTAACTACCTAGCCTAACATTGCACTGGATTAATACCTTGATTTATCCATTGATAAATTAACTAACAGACCGCTTAAGTTACGGTTTGATAATACTGAACGTTAGATTTGAACCGTTATCGTTTCCATGGCTTGGACCACAATCTTATCCTTGGAATGGATCTCTGTCCTATGCTTGGCCTAGACAAAATTAATTTATGGATAGGGCCACCATCTTATACTTCGATTGGACCACTATCCCATAGTATGTAAATAAATTACAGATACAGGCACTAGGCCGAAATCCCCAGCAAGGGGGTGACCGACGGCAAGACGCACCTCACACTCTCATTCACTCGCACACCTTAGCTATTTTGCACGAAAGGGTCCGGCCGGGGACCCCGCAACACACCCTCCGGGTCATGAGTGCGGTTCGAAGTCAGTGTCAGCAGCAGGGCCCAACTGTGTGACTGTTAATCCCTGCCGCGTCAAGCTGACCGGATCTCCTCCCCCCCCCCCCCCCCCCCCCCCCCCCCCCCCCCCCCCCTCCCCGCCCATCCCGTCTCTCAACGATATGCCTAGGGCGGGAAAGCACATCAGGGCAGCGTCAAAACTCATCCGTTCACTATCATTCTCCCCTTACGCCTATCCAATGCACGCCCTCTCGCTACCTCCACTCACGTCTCCCCTTCCAACGCCTGCTTCACACCATCTATCCACCCAAACTTTGGTCTCCCTCTAGGCCTACGTCCACTCGCCACTGATTTCAACACCTTTTCACCAATCTCCGTTCATCCATCCTCACCACGTGCCCGAACCATCTCAAAACACGCGAATCAACTTTATCCTCTAACTTCTTCACTATCCCCATTCTGATGCGAACACGTCTTAAGTGAACCTGTCTCTCAGCGTTACCCCGGTCATGTTCTTCAAACATTTCATCTCGAAAACATTCAACCTTCTTCTCTCCTCTGCTCGCACCCCCCTAGTCTCAGCTCCATACAGCACAGTTGGCACAACGACACCCTCATACAGCCCTCTCTTTGCTTCCATCCCCAACGTCCTGCAGCTCATTACGCTCTTCAGTGCACCCAACACTTCACACCCCTCCTTCACTCGCGACTTCACCTCAATTTCCATGAATTCAGTCTTCTCCACATGGAAGCCCAGATGCTTAAAACACTGAACTTCTTCCAACAACTCTCTATTTAGGAAGACACTAATTCCGCTCGCAACGACAGTCCTCGAACATCTCATTACTTTACGTTTACCCACGTTCACTCGAAACTTCCTCCTCTCACACACTCAACCAAACTCAGACTTTAGCCTACATAGCTTCTCCTCTGAATCCGCAACCAGGGCCGTATCATCCGCAAATAGCACCTGGCTCAGCTGCCAACTCCGCCCATTCACTTCCAACAGCTCCAAGCCACGACCCAGCACACTCGCGTTCACCTCCCTGACCAGTCCATCCATATAGATATTGAACAACCAGGGAGACATCACGCAGACTTGTCTCAGTCCCACTTTCACTGAGAACCAATTACTCACCTCGCTTCCCACTCTGACACATGCTCAGCTGCCAACATAGAAACTCTGCAGCTCTTCCAACTAATGTCCGCCCACTCCAAACAAATGCAACACTCTCCACAGCGCTTCCCTATCAATCCTGCCGTATGCCTTCTTCAGATCCTTTCCCTTTGTCAAATACTTCTCACAGACCTGTCTCACTGAAAAAATCTGATCGGCGCACCCTCTACCACTCCTACAACCACAGTTCCACTACAATTGCGCAGTCCGTACACTCTAATCCTTTTGATCAGCACTCTCCCGTACAACTTACCAGCCACACTTAACAGACAGATACCTCTCGAGTTGCAGCATTCATTTTTGTCTCCTTTACCCTCATACAGCGGAACAATGCAGGCACTGCGCCACTCAACTGGTACCAGGCCTGCCACAAAACACAACTTCAGAAACCTCACCAACCATTCGACAATCGTTACTCCACTCTTTTTCAGGCACTCGGTTCCCCCATAGGGCAATTGAAGAGTGGCATAGTAGGTACAGCGTAGATTACGAGAAGGTTCAACGCAGATTTCGAGTAGGTTTACCGTAGGTTCCGAGTAGGTTTAACGTTGATACCGAGTAAGTTTACCGTAGATACCGAGTAGGTTTAATAAAGATACAGAATAGGTTTAACGCAGATACAGAGTAGGTTTAACGTAGATACCGAGTAGGTTTAACGTAGATACCGAGTAGGTTTAACGTAGATACCGAGTAGGTTTAACGTAGATACCGAGTAGGGTTAGCGTAGATTCAGAGTAGGTTTAACGTAGTAGGTGCAGTAGCCGGTTCCGCGCTCCACCGGAGCCCCCAACGCGAAGTCGTCGCTCGCCACCCTGCAGGAGCCTTGCGGGCGTCTAACAATACATAATTATATTACTAATATAAAATAGATCACCATGAAAAAAGGGCACAGATAAATGCTAGAGCCCACGAAATAAGAAATATTATAAAACTAAAATAAAGTGTTAATTTGATTTGCTTTGAATTGATCCTCAGTTCCACCCGAGCCTCAATGCGAGTCATAATAGGCTCATCCGTAGGGCTCGTAGAAGAAAGTAAGGGCAGGTTCGTCACGGGCAGAAAAACTGCTCAGATAATTGATTTCGCACTCATTGTTTATGGGGATATCGTGAAGGGAGGCAGAGGTCCTTTGGGTCTCAATAGAGCTCGACGAATCTCGGAGGGCAACTCAAGTCCCCCGTGTCTTCCCGAGCTCCCCGGGTCCCCCGAGACCCCTCGTCCCAGCTCATTACGGCTTGTCTCGAATCATTTCGGCCCGTATCGGCTCGTCGCGACCAACCCGACTCGCCTTAACATGTTTCGACTGATCTCGACGCACCTCGACCAGCCTCGACGGACCCTTGCCCTCTGAGCCAGTAATCCGCGGACAATAATGGTTAATTGTTCTCCTCGAGCATTTCACATAAATACATTTTTTGTGTACAGGTTTTACAGCGTTGGGGGAGGGAGAGCAGAGGTTCCGAGACCCAGAGGGGACTCAAGAGGGGTCCCACAGTTTCTCGAGAGGGTCCCAAAGGGTACCAAGGGTGTCCCAAAGGGCCCCAGAAGGGTCCAAGTGGGTCTCCCCAAATCCTCCTGGTCTTCCAAGTCCCCCGGGTTCCCGAAACCCCGGGTCCCTCGAGTCCCGGGAGTCTCACTTGTACCCCCCCTTCCCTGGATCACCTTGTCTCGATAAATAATAAGCAATGCAAAACTTATCATCATGAAAAACGGGCAGAGATAAATAATAGAGCCCAAAAAATAAGAAATAATAAAATGTTCATGATCTATCAAATGAATAATCATCCATTAAGCAAGGGTCCTAAACCGACCATGACTGTTCTCTTACCATAGTTATTGAGCAAAATGAGAGAAAACACAGAAACCAATAAATAAACCAAACATGTTAAATCAACTCAATGGAGCCCCGACCTGAGCCACCTCAAGGCCAATAGAGCGAGGAGTCGGTGGTCAACAATACATTCCGTGAAATATTGCATCATATGCGATAGTAAATTAAAGTTCAATAAAATTTGATGGAAAGAAGAATGAAAATAGCGCAGCATCACGAAAAATAAGCAGCCTTATGATGCAGGCTTAAACAACAGCAATCGCTTTTATTTGAGATCGAAGAGAGTGTTCAGGCTTTTTACCGCATTTAGAAAGCGAAATGTTGAGGATAGCGCAGGGCCCCATCGTGCCAAGGCATGAGGAAAACCTGAGTGCCATTCCGTGACCAGGCATCCAGAACGCGCATGTGATTTTTTAGCGTGCGGCCTATATTTGATCATGACTCGATTTATATCACCATCAAGTGAAACAGCGTGAAGACCGTGGATGGTTTAAAATAAAAAACTAACAAGTGACACCTTCAATTTGGGTATAAAATTGTGCACTTGACCGAATTCCTAGACACAACTGGAGTTTTAGTCAAACGCAAAACAATTTTTGAAAAAATATAATGCCGGCACGTGTGAGCAACTTTACCAAGTTACGCTGAATTAAATTTTTCAGCATAAAAATTTAATCAGATTATCTCCTTGGGCACCATTGATACCAACATAGAATGGGATACAAAAGGAAAAGATTCGTTCGCACGAATGAGACGTATGCAACTCCTATTCCTCAACAGAGCTTCCAATAGCGAAATAGCGATGGGTCTTCAACAGCGATGAACTTCACTAGTCAACGAACATCAGTGTTAGAGGTGCCTGTGCACAAATTAAATCAACTTTTGAACGAAAATGTCTCACATCAGACAAATTTCAGTTTCTTCTTAGAAAGAAGATATTGCACTTCAAACGTAGCTCCCGCAAAACCTTTTCGTACATCCGTGCGATAAGCGAATAATGACATCTGGTATTGATTGTAGAAAAACAGAGAGCTTGCAAGTGTCAGGTATTGCCACAAACAACAGGAACCAATTTGTGTACTAAGTGCCAGATGCATGAAAGAACAAGTTGTCAATTAGCAATCGAACGTACATGAA
>SDVV010042802.1:0-10306 GCA_016164225.1 Gammarus roeselii
TTCACTGAACTATTTATTTTTTCAAAAATATTTGAACTATTTTTATTCTAAAATATCTGGCAATCTTGCTCACAAAAAAAAATCTTATAAGTTCAATGCCAACCACTTTCAAAATAAAAACATTTTTTTCTGAATTAGATGATCACATTTTCAGATCGATACCTGTTGAAACGGACAATGTACAGCTCACATTGATTACGAATTAGCAACTGTTCATGATGGAGTGTATTTGCAACTGTTCCTGATGAGTGTATTTGCAACTGTTCCTGAGGGAGTGTATTTGCAACTGTTCTTGATGGAGTGTATTTGCAACTGTTCCTGATAGAGTGGATTTGCAACTGTTCTTGATGGAGTGTATCACTGACATGAATAAAAATAAACAGTGAGCAATTTTTAACTCAATGTCGCCTGCAAAATGCATTAACAAAATAATCCACAGAGAGGCAGCAATACACTGGGCAAATCTTACAGTTTTCTGCGAACAACATTATAAATAAACAAATATGTCTGCACGCCTCCAACCATTGTCCGAGTGTGCTGGTCATCAATCTAATTTAAATGGAAGGCCAATTTAACTTAAACGGAAGGCCCAGTGCCCTGTGCACTTTTTTCATTGATTCGAGGAGTCAATGTTATGTGGTTAACGTAATAAATGGTGATAATCGCTGACTCCTTTTCGTGGCAATCTTTAATTCAAATAAAGTATTATTGCATCTATTGTTTGGTTAGCAAATCAGAACTTACAACAAAACCCTAGTCCATCGAAGCACGCTGTTGACACAGTGTAATTTTATTTTAAATATATCACCATCTTTGTTCGAGGCAGTATTTCAACATATGTTGTGATTTTTCCCGGTGTGTACAAAGTGCGATGTTTTACCCACGAAAAGCACAAACGAAAACCAATGGAAATCTTTCACTTAAAGGCGTTGCATGTTCGGTACAAAAACCTTGAAAAGTGTTTTCACTTTTTTTTTTACTTCATTCGATTTCTTGTTCGGTACGAAAACAGAACAGATTCTAATTTAGCAATTTTGTGAACAACCACCGGCGATCTAGATATTCGACAAACTTTAAAGGGGATAATTTGTTTCAGGAATATTAGCTTTCGTTTTGCCATAAAATATCAGTTACAAAATTGAATATACGATTCTCGTGAATCTTGCCTGTGACTGCAGGAACGCGCAAATCCGAGCGTATGACAAACAACTCGAATTTCTTGTGGGCTGACCAAAGCGGCAACTTCTGGAGACCGCCAACGGAGACCTAAATAAGGGATTTGTTTGTTCTTCTGTCTCAGATCTTCCATCACTTCCCCAGCGGGAGTAAGGATGCGATGGATACGTTGGAACGCGTCTGTTTCAAAAATACATGTTTAGATCTTGACGGAGATAGTTAACAGCAGTAGCAATCTCAGCCGATCGTTATTTTCCACATAAATGGACATGTAGAAATTGATTTGGAATAGAAAACTTAGCATTAATGAGTCGTTTCATTCACTTATCGAATGAAAACATCAACTTGGGAAAAAATATCGAAAGTTGAGAGCAAACAAATTATTGGAGATTCTGGTGTCAGGTTTAGTGAACTGAAGTAAAGCAATTCATTTCGTGAGCAACGGAACTACTTTGATTGTCTTCTTGAATAATGATCACCATTTTACTTGATGAAATAAATGTGTTTACTCTAGAGTCGGCTTATTAGAATTACCCTTGGGCAGCGACTAAATTCAGCAAACGGCATATCAATTCATCTGATATCGTTCATATATAATATATAAGACACTCTCCTTGCTAACTAAGAAGTATTTCACCACCTTCTATTGTATGGTACTATTGCAAATTCAACTGGGAGCAAGATCACATTGAATATTCATGTACAATAAAACCGGTCTTACTCAACTGTTCCCAGAGGCTGGATTACCCTCAACAAAAATAGAATCCATAACGATCAATGACGGTCACTAGCCGTCATAATGAGCAAGGATTTTTGTTGTAGCAACAAGAGAATGATCTTGAATAGATATATTTAATCACTCCGGGTAAATGGTGTGTGAAGATCTTTTAGAGAAATACCATAGACATATGAAGTGGCAAACCGAATTCATTGAATACATACATACTCGACTTAAGTGATGAAGTCATTTTTATGTAATATTTTTTTATTACGTAGAAGCAATTTATCACGAAAATAGAACATGCCAAAAGGCTTAACTATGATTTATTACCCAACCCAATTCCCTTTGCGGAACGTGTGAGCCTTCCATACATGGTCACAAAAAAGAGATAGGATTGTAACATTTCCAAAGGAACGACTGATCCCGAATCTGTACATCCATGGAAATTCATCAAACTATGTGCACTTTCAAAATTGTATATTATTTTCCGAAAAAAATGGTAATTGGATAGTTGCTTCAAATGGAGTAGACTAATCTGTACGAATTCAGTGGAACAAGACAACTGAGTTTGTTAAAAGATGAACATCTGGAATAATTATTGGACAAAAATGTTTTTTTTTTCACTAAAATGTGCCTAGGTTTCTAATATTATCAACCATCTATTGTTTGGTGGCTCCTTGGAAAAAATTAGCATTAAATAAAGTTCAAGCCCAATACACAATTAGGATTTGATGAATATCTACTATTGCATTAATTTTACCTCAGTAATGTATTTACAGAGAAGATTCCATGATTTTCACTTTCTTCCCTACCCAGTCAGACACGAAGATGGGCGCAATTTTCAGAATCAGTTTAGGAAACGCTTAAAATTTACGTTATTCGCCGTGGGTGTGTCAACCGCGATTGATCTCAAACAACTAACGTCACTTTGAGTAGCTTTCTGAGTGCCTCCGTAATGGCCCGTATGTGATGGTTATTCGAAATCGGTGTGCGCTTATCACTATTGCAATGATGACCAAAATGCAGCTGTTACTAAGTTTGCCAGATTGCCATTGTTGGCAAATTAAGTGCCCACCGCTAGCGCTCATTAGTCAAAGCAGCCGCTCTGTAGATAAAGGAGATAAAGTTACTAAACACTTCCTGACAATGAATTTAAGCTTGTCGTTCATCGTCAGACTCTGCTGTCGGAATGAGGTAGTTATTGATTTGGGCAAGTAATTCAAGGATCGGGGTGTATTCATAAGTGAACATTTTTGACAGTTTTTCCACACGTTAGTTCATTTGTTCGGATAATGTTTGTGACAAGACTTCTGGACAGACTTCAGACAGTTTGCTTTCGTTATTGGTATATTAATACTAACAGTGTGGTCATCAATAATATGCTCATAGTTAAGGTTATTTGAAATCATATCAGATCTACATTTTATTTGAAAACACTCCAGATGTGAGATTACTTCGGATGTCAATAATGCTTTCCTCTTCTTTTCTCGTTGTTATTAATGTATGCTTCCTTTTCGACATGTTCTTAGGTCGCACGGTCGGTCTACAAGTTTATCTCTGGGATAAACCTTAAAAATTTACGTCACCGTGCCTATCACTTGATGATTCTCAGCTTCAGTCCCACTCTAAACCCCAAAAATTTGCAACGAAACAGTCGCACATTGCGAGCACCACGGCATTGTAGATTTCAAGGAGGTCATCGTGATGATTTTTTGTAACATTTTTTGCCATGTTTCGAAACACATTTAAATGCTGAGGTAAAAAAAAATATGATTTGCCTTTCGTTTCAGTTATTATGGATCAAACAATTATTGTACGACTTGGTAGACCTCAAATACCCTTGCCTAACCTGACAAACGGTTGGATCTCATTCCACCTGGACCAGTCATAAATGCAGCTGAGGCTTTTAATTTTCGAAATTAGTATATTTTGAGTGAATGATTTTTGGTGACGCTAGTGTAGTCTGGTCCCTACTGCTTTCCAATAGGGACGCCGATCATTTCAAATTGATCAAGGGTTCTGAAAAGCCCGATAAAAGAAGTCAGGAGCTTAGTAAAGGGCAGGCGAAATGATAAAAAAAAATGAAATGCCTTGAACCTCAACCGGAATGAAATTGAAACCCATATACAAAACAATACTACTCGGAACATTGTTCCATACATTACTATCCTTATATATTTATCCCTCCCTTCGACATTTTGGCAAAAATCTGTTGGTCTCGAAAAAATATTGGAAATCTTGAGGAAAGTAGATTCGCCATAACTACAAATTTATTAAGAAATCAACAGATTACACAAATATCGAATTCTATTCGGAAACAGGAACTTTCCTCCCAATTCTGACATAAGTCGGTTTCTTTGTGACCAGCATGCACACAATCCTTGTTGATATCATTCAAATGATTGTTGTCATGAGTTAGGATATGAAGGGCAATCATAGGTTTTCGTAAAATGTACCAAACCGCATGTGTTACTTGGCTAAACATACAATTTTGGAGATGACTAATATACGACCAACTAGACATAAGATTTGCAGCGTCATGCTAGATCAAGGTGCATTAAAACTGATTTAAATCTAGAATTGAGAGCTATTAATGAACAACCTGTTTCAATAAACCTTGAACAATCATTTCCGATCTACTCAGAAGAAAAAAAATCATGAAAAACATATATGTTTATTTGTTTTTTCTTCTTGGTCGGTTTTTGTTGTAAATTATAACAATGCGGAAAAGTTAGAACAGTAGTTGCAAATAATATTATGAACCATTTGTGGATACTATTAATTTTTCCAGAGTGTAACAAACCATTCAATGAAACGGAAAAGAAAAGTCGGTTGGACACAACCAATGAAATCGGTTGAAGGAAACATGGATGAATATAGAGAAACAAACGAATGGACGAGATTGATTATTCAGAAAAGTAATTGACTCGAGCATGGTATTCAATCCTTGTCCAGCACTCGGGCATCAGAGGACGAAACAAAAAGTCTATCAAACACATCAGTTACTAAATAAACGGAATCAGAGGCAAACTCGTGAAGTCTGAAGAGTGATCCGAACGAAGGATAATCACTCAGGGAGCAGGTACGTAAAGGAATGCTCTACTTCATCAGGATCCGTCAACAACTGCGGCTCAGCAAGAAGACACACAAAATAACCGGATATCGCGGAGAAGCATCGTTTGGCAGGAGAAGCAGCACCATAAAGCTCACTCCCCAGAGTCATCGAAATAACAGCTGCAAAACGGGTGAGCGGCAACCCAGCAGAAACAGAATTCAAATGAAGAATGTTGGTCTGAGAACAACCGAGATTCATTAATTCGAATTCTCGGGGAAATTGGATTTCTTCAATATTCTGGTTATTATTATATCTTATACAGGGTGCCAGATATACGCAGACTAGTTTGGTCGGTGTGTTTAGGATGAGAACAGACTAGTAAAACACTCAATGACTCTAGGAGCAGCAATTCTAAAGGTTTCAGATTCAACTAAATGCAGAATTTTGATATCATCATTCAACTTATAAGTTTGATGTATCACTTGCAGTTCCTTTATCTTTATAGTCGTCAGATTTTTCAAACAAATTCTTCCATGCACCCAACCTCTTCATGCACTTCGCACACTGAGCTTTGAACGGTACATCACAACAATTACACTAACAAAGGTTACCTTTCCTACTGTTAAAATATCGAAATAGAAAGATTTGCCTAAGTTGGTGAGACGACGTAAAATATACCCACCAACACCATTCATCTGTAAATTTTGGTCTTCTCTTAAGTCGAAATCAACAATTACTCTGCTCACCCTGCCAACCGCGCGGTCCTTGGAGTTGTGCAACAGCAAGTTTCCAACGTTGTTGGCTTAGTTACTGGCACCGCTATTCCTGCTCCTCCTTTCTCCTATTGCGTCGATGTAATTGGAAGATATTCACCAATATTTTGTATTGTCATGTTTACCATTCGTTGCGGACTTATACCGCTGCAACAGTAGTTAAGCTTTCATTATTTTTATGAGCTGTTTAGCATACCACAACCACGTCCAGTCCTCCTCTGCGATCCCTGTACCTGGGTCCATTTACTCAGGCATGCAGATGGCTTGATGATATACGACAGTTGAGGCTCAAAAAGCATTTGGTCTTGGTAGAACTTTGTCGATGATTCCAACATTTATTGAGATTTATTTGCATTATATCAAGGTCTCACCCTGAGTAGTAATGTTTTTTCATAAAACGACAGTGAGTATAAATAAGAGTATCAACACACCTTATTCATAGATGGACCAGTCCAATCAGGCAAGTAATTTTAGTTTACTGTAAGTGGATCCTGATTAGATGTGCATAAAGTTTATAATTAGAGCAAAGAACATCTTACGCCACTTAGATGTTGACATCAGAACTTATTTTAACAAATATTCATAACAATAAAATACTTTGCAGTGCGCCAAACTACGCCTTGTTGGGCCAGACTGATCGTGAAATAAAACGTTTGCTTGAGGACATGATCAGTCTCCTGGATGACAAAACAAACCACACAGAAAGGGAAAGAGGGTTATGCCATAGTGTTTAACAGAAAATCAAATGCTCCGACTATCACTTTACAATTTGACGGTGTTTTTGTTCACAAAAATATATTAATCTTCGTGCTGAAATCAACACAAATATTATATCAAGCAATCACACAAAACGAAAAATCTTTTAATAATTTGTTCCATAAAATCGCTCAATTTATTAAATGAACTGTATATGCGAAATCATTGATTTTTGTTTGGTAAATTAGTTAGTAACGATCTTCTTGAACATTGTCATAATTTATTAGTAACAATTCCCTTTGTTCGAAGGCTCATTTCTTCCCTCTCCCTGTCCAGGCCTCGTTACTCGGGCAATAATGACCCATGACTTAATGATCCCATCTGTGAATCCTAATTCAGTCTGAACATGCTTAAAGTAAAGGGAACTTTAATATTTCCAAAATACCAATCATCTGACAGGGAAATCGCAGTGACATCGTTTTCTAGTGACCATTCTGGATTTCAAGTCTGAATTTCATTGCATAGCATCTTATATGGCTGAGTCCAGCATTATTGACGCGGCATGAACAATGTCGGAATAAACTGATTTCCCTGTCAGTGGGGAGGAAGAAATTTGTTTCCATCTTGCGGATTATGTTCCCACGGGTTACTCTCATCTCTAATAGTACCTAACTGTGTTTGAGCAAACACTACTGTTTTCCTCACCGTTTAGCGATCAATTGATCTTGAGGTAGGTATCCACAAGACGACTCTCAGTCTACGACCAGCGGAGGTAAAATTAGCCACATTTACGAGATTATGTTACGGCTGTTTTTTTTAGGTCCGGATGTCTAATTGTTCTGTTTATCTAAATTTTTGTAGTGATAGATTTTTTTTATAAAATAAGTTATTTGGCCTGTTCTGTAATGTACGTGATGTGATTATGAAACTTTCTTTAACCACGAGTCGTTTTATGTTTGTTTTTTTACTTTTTCGTGTGTGTTTAATAGATATTTAACACATGAAAAGAAAAATGGATTCCGATTCGTGTTAATCACTAGTTCACGACATGGGCTGATCAAGAATATTAGCTCACTTTGGGATAACTCGTGTTCAGCACATGGGGAAACCTTTTTCTTAATCAATTCGTTTCTTGTCTCCTTCATGTTCATAACTAGTGTAAACATTTCTTCTATAATCCCTTTCCTTTACTTTGAAAGCAATCCAGTACACTTTGACTTAGATCTCGATTACGAACCGCGATTGAACTAGATAAAGGTATCATTGCTAATGATGTTGTTGTACTTATTATGATGCAGAAGTGTTTCAGAAAACCTTTTCTAGAAACAACGCGTTTGAATCTTCTCCTGATCAGGAATCTTGATGAACCAGATGATCTCATGATATTTTGCAGCACAGTGCGAGCAAACCGTTCAATATTAATGAACATGAAACAGCGGAGCAATCTCACGTCATTCCACGCAGTCTAGTTGTCGTGTAATTTGCTCAGTACTAACCGTAACATCGAGTGTGTAACGGGGTGCAAGAAAGGTCGAGTCTGCATGTGGAAATATACAGCAGTTCCATGTTATTCTAAACAATTTACAAGTGATGATTTTGAACCTTGATCTGTCTTGCTTCAACAAGTGTCTTACTTAACATGTTCAACTATCACTGGACATATACACAAGCCCCACTTATGCTCTATGTATCACATATAATAATCATGTTCTTAACCTTGTGGTTAACGGTTACTGACGGAGCACCGAACGACATCCTACTACCGCGAAGACTTGCAAACCTCACTAAAAGAGCAGAGCAGAATGTATGCATTGATTACAAGACTTGTTAATTTAAACAACAGCATTTTATAATTGATTTTTTGTTTATATGACGAAGAAGTTAATTACGAGCAAAAACGCAGTTAAGGGTAATGAGAAATGGTGTAATGACTCGTCACAAGTCGACGCAAATCATATGAATAACCGTCGTTAACGAGACTTTTTGCATATACCTGTTAACAAAATATGATCTCATTAGAGAGAAGTTGTGCCTTCAATTCAGGTACAGGCCCCCGGAAATAGACACTTGATTAAATAATTGGAAGTTGAAGATATATGAGCTTTTGATAGGCCGCGCTTGAACGAATGGTATTAAACAGTTTTAGTTCTAAATTATTATTGCAAGCATTTATTTCTTTATTACTGGAGGGTGTCTAAGATCAGGTTATTTCGGGGAGAATCTCAGTAACATAAGGGGCTTTTAGTGCGTCCTAATATCTCTTACTTCGTCATCTCTGATGGGGGTGAGGGAGAGTAACTGTTAAACTGATTAGGACTAACCAGACCATCTTTGATCTGTCAACGTGAATTATTTTATCAACGTGCAGTTATTTTATCAGGATGATTTAAATATATCTGATTCTTTTTTCTGATATATGTTCATCGTTTACATTTTTTATTGTTATTATAGGTCAGCTATATGACTGTAGGTTAGTCTCTCCCTAAACCATTGTTTATTATAGGTGAGCTGGATGACTTTAGGCTAGTCTCTCCCTGAACCATTGTTTATTATAGGTCAGCTGGATGACTTAGATTAGTCTCTCCCTGAACCATTGGTTATTATAGGTCAGCTGTATGGTTTTAGGTTAGTCTCTTCCTGAACCATTGTTTAAAATAGGTCAGCTGGATGACTTAGGTTCGTTTCTCCCCAAACCATTGGTTATTATAGGTCAGCTGGATGGTTTTAAGTTAGTCTCTCCCTGAACCTTTTTGAATTCGTAAAAATATTCCATCTCGCACTCGTTGATCCAGTTCAGCACTCTGTGTAATCCAGCTGACGATCAGTGGCATTCCTGCTGACCACAATTTGTACTTCGGTTCGCAACTATTTTGATGAAAAGTAAAATAATCACGGACGTATCCATAAAACCATTTGACGAGCCAATTAGTGCGTGGCACTGTTGTAGGTAGTATGTATGTAGTAGTAGTATGTATGTATAAACATACAGCCGTTTCCCCCTAGTTAGGGTGGTGGCTAAGTTAGGCAGACACAAAGGGGGGAGGAGCCCAATCTACCCGCCACAAGACCGCCGTGTCCCTGCCGAGGCTCGAACTCGCGACATGCAGCACCAGAGGCTGACACTGCAGTCGGATACGCTAACCACTCGGTCACGGCGGCCTGATGATGATCCATAAAACCATTAGACGTGCCAATATTAGTGACTGGCACTAATGTATGATCCATATAACCATTAGACCAGCCAATTAGTGACTGGCACTGTTGATTGATCCATAAAACCATTAGGCGAGCCAATTAGTGGCTGGCCCTGTTGTGTGATCCAGAACACCATTAGGCGAGCCAATTAGTGACTGACACTGTTGTATGATCCCGAAAACCATTATGCGAGCTAATTAGTGACTGGCACTGTTGTATGATCCAGAAAACCATTATGCGAGCTAATTAGTGACTGGCACTGTTGTATGATTCAGAAAACCATTAGGCGAGCCATTTAGTGACTGGCACTGTTGTATGATAAATCGGCTTAGGATTGTGTATTTGCCTATTATGCTGATGGACTGTGTTATGCATGCATGGACTGTTGTTATGCATGCGTGAACTGTTGTTATGCATGCATGAACAGTTGGTATGCATGCATGAACAGTTGGTATGCATGCATGAACAGTTGTTATGTATGCATGTACCATAGTTGAGTAATGACGAAAACTTCGCTTCTCCTTAAAAACACAAAAAATATGATATTTAAAATTTGTCATCACCAGTGAGTACGCTGTACTGCGTTATTCTACGCATTTCTTACAGGAGCAGGTGTGGATATTGGAGCAGAAAATGTAGGATATTATCGCAAAATAGCATCAAATGACGTAAAGAGCTCGACTAAAAGTT
>SDVV010042803.1:0-10306 GCA_016164225.1 Gammarus roeselii
CTCATCACCGTGAAGTTAGCCTCTCATCACCGTGAAGTTAGCCTCTCATCACCGTGAAGTTAGCCTCTCATCACCGTGAAGTTAGCCTCTCATCACCGTGAAGTTAGCCTTTCATCACCGTGAAGTTAGCCTCTCATCACCGCGAAGTTAGCCTCTCATCACCGTGGTGAAATAAGCAGCGTACGTCTTCAAACAAGTTTTAAATCGCTACAATAATGATCAATGTACGCTGCAGTATGTGCAGTGGTAGTGCCTGTTTTGAATTGCCAATATTTCATTATAAAACTTGAGTGATCACGAAATTTTGTTTAGCTTCACAGACACGTCTAACATAGCACGTCATCACTGCTGTCATCAGTGGAACAATTGAACTGCCATCTCGTCCATGACGTCATTATTTTATGCAAGTGATTTCAGGAGTGTGCAGTGCATGCTAAAAAAATCAAGTGTGGATATACCCCACAACGCTATTCTTTCATTATTACCTTTGCATCATGGTTCTTATTGTATATAAGTGCTAACCTTTACGTGTCCTGCCATTCGTCCTCTAATATCCAACAGCGGATACCATCCACAGAGCGACACTTGCCCTGGCCAGAAAGGGGTGGGTGGCCGCAATGCCAGGCATCCTATCAAGGGATGAGATGGTGGACTGCAGAGCCCGCTTGAGGTGGCAGTTATGTGATCAGGCTGATGATAAACTCGCAAAACAACACAAGCGCGAGCCTGATGGAGGATTCAAAGAATTAAGATTCAACACCTTCGATAAAAACAAACTGCAATTAGTGGTAAAGTATTTGAAAAGCTCATCTGATTGCTGATATTTCACTAAACAAAAAATCACTGAGGCAAGTGTAGCTAGTGCTCTACCTTTGGGGAATGAAACGGTCAAACTTAAGTATACTCCTTTTTGCCAATAACAATGCAATTATTTTCTTACATTATTAACATCGGAAGAGGACAGGATGATATCGTCTGCAAAGTTCCACTTGGGGTGCGAGGAGGTACTGTGCACTCTCGTCACGACGTCAGTACCAAAGAATGTTCCTCTCACGTAGGCCCTCGGCGTCTCAAGCAGCTGTTGACTCTCGCAAGGACGGACAGACTCGTTCATCAGCCGCAGGTCTCTGGCTTCAAGAATCTCGATGTGAATCCGGATCATGTATTCGTTGTTTTGATGAAACTTCTGACTGAGTGTTTGGATGAACGACACTGAAGGATTGTTGACGCTGCTCTGAACAAAGTGCAGATCGGGCGTGGTTACGTTGTACTCATGTGAGGTTAATTGTTGAGGTGGGTTATAATCAACACTTTCCAGTAATTTACTGGAATGCCTTGAGCTGTCGCTTAGATGCGGTAACAAATTTGAGGATGGGATTGTTTGTCGTCCCTCATAGTCGCCGTTGGGTGAGTTACTTTGCTGCCTGGGCCTGTTGGTTACCAAGCTTGCTAAATTTATTTTCTCTTTAGAACATCCCATTTGTAGATTTTCACGGGGCACTGCAGGATATTTGTTGATTGGTTGAGGAATATCAGACACGATTGGGACAAAGGGAGCTGGACGTGATGTCTTTTCTACGTGTTCTTCCCCATACTTGGTTACCAAATTTCCAATGGGTGGGGTGGTAAGATTGCTCTCCAATACTTTACCATTTGCAGCGCTTCTATGCCATTCACAACCGGGCTCATTCATATACCAGATGGGGTTAATATTTTCCTTACCACCTTCGTTAATATTGGTATGGTCATGGGACCGGCTGTAATTGGGTTGAATGGTGAGGACTCGCACACTATCTTCAGCAATGGCCTTGTCACGTTCAACCTTTGGGTAGTCTCGATCACAGATCAACGAATTCATTACAGAAGGGTCTTCAATGATGCTATGACGTAGTTCATCGACATACTGCTCGTTTAAAAATAACTTCAGGAACAGAGTGATCTCTCCTGAGACAGGTTTTCTTTCACCACTTCGTCTCCTGGCTGCTGCAGCAGGTCCCCGTTCCTCCCGCTGCAGACGATCACCTCCCAACCTCGTACTCCTGACGTTCTGAGCAATGCCTCGCAGTTTTGCTGGGCTCTTTGAAGCAGGATACACACGCATGCTTTTGGTCGAAGCACTGCGAGGGCGAGGATCATCACTATTGTTGCCCATTACGACTCGAGTTGTGTCCACGGCGCCGTGCCTGGTGACGGCCACGGGCGAGTGTGCGGGGGCGAGAGGGATGGTGATGTGACCGTACAAGAGGCGGTACACGTCCCATAGTGACAGCTGGGCGCCACATAGCAGCTCGCTTTCACGCTGCCCCAGCACGCGCTTGTACACACTGAACAACAAGACGAGTGTGAATAACCAACCAACGACTTTCATTTAAAAATTCGATTGATTTATACAAATAATTTCCTCTCAAAACAAGAAACGTAAAAAAAATACATACCTATTGTAGAAAAAATGGATTCACAGAGTGAATCAAGCAGAAAACACTTTTATAAAGCAATTCAAAACACATTTCTATGGAACTGAAACTATAGTGGTGTATTACGGCCAACACAAATATTTTCCCATGTTATAGCTACATATTATTGTGTGAAGTGACCATATAATACTAATAATACATTACACTTTTATTAATTATACCATCTGACCGTATTTCGAGTGAGGTGCGTTGCAGGTGCTCGGGAGCTGTCAGGCCAGACAGACTGAATACCTCCACCGAGCCATACTGCACTTCTGAAGGGCAATCAGAACACATTTATAGATCAAGGCAATTACTTCTTTGATTGAATAAACATTTTTTTCTATAACTAGTGATTGGGAAGATAAAACATCGATTTTTCATACGAGTCTCTTGGTAAACAAACTGCTCAAAAAGATATCCTCCCTTACAGATGTAAGATCCTTTAAAGGAGGGTAGTTTTAGATGGGAAATACTAGAAAACATAAATACAAAAAGAAAACATCAGCAATCACAAAAATACCGCACTCATGAGTGTACTATTTTTCCAGTTTCTGCATGCGTCAAAAATTTCGACATGACGTCATTGCAATGATTGAATTTTTAATGAAGAATTAAACATACAAAGTTTTTGTAATTTTAGCTGGGCGATATTAGGCAAAAGGAGAAAAATGAGATAGACATTGGTCAACGAAGCGCGTGCAGAAGAAAGCAAAGAGGGGCGCTGCTGATATGTGCGGTGGGCGGGAAAATCAAAGAGAACAAAATTACGTTCTGGAAAGAGGCAAAAAAAGGAGGATGTGGTGATAGATGTGAACGGCCGGTTGTTGTTGGAGAGTGGGGATGTACTGGAGAGGGGACTGCATGTTTTCAGGAATTGTTGAATGTTGAGGATGCCGGAGAGGCTGACATTGTTGTTGTGGGTGGTGGTGCACGGATACCGGTCTTACTGATACACACACAGATTCTAGGTCGAATCTCCCAGGAAGGTTAGTGGCCAATGGCAAGGCGCACCTCACACTGCTCTCATACATTCACACTCAAACTAACTTATTTAGCCCTTTCATATAGAAAGGGTTAGGTTAGTGTTTGGCCGAAAAACACCGCAACACACACTCTGGGTCAGGAGTAGGGTCTGAGGTCAGTGTCAGCAGCAGGGCCCAAAGGTGAAAGGGTTTACCCCTGCTGCGTCTTAGTGACCGCCCTCACACGACCATCCCGTTTCTTGACGAGATACTAAGGGTGGGAAAGCACATCAGGGTAGCTTCAAAAACTCATCCATCCACAACTATTGTCCACTCACGCCTATCCATGGCATACTTTCTTACTAATTCCAAACTTATGTCTCTTTCCTACCGCCTGCTTCACGCCATCCATTTATCCAAATTTTGGTCGACCTTCAAGCCTACGACCACAAACCTCCGCCTTCATTACCCTTTTCACCAATCTCCCATCAGCCATCCTCACCATCTCATAACACGTGAATCAACTCTTTTTCTAACCCGCTTTTATTCGAACAACGTTGTTATTGATCTCTTCACTCTCTCAGCATCATTCTATCCATGCTCCTCACACATTCATCTAGAAAACATACAACCTTCTTCTCTTCTGCTCACCCCATCGCCAAATTTCGCTGTAGAGCGCAGTTGGGACAGCTATCCCTTCATCTAACTCTCTCTTTGCTTCCTAACCCCACGTCCTACAGCTCCTTACACTCTTCAGTGCACCCAACACTGAAGAGTCACACACTGCCAAACTCCGAGCGAGAGGTGCAAGAGGCGGTAGAGATGATGAAAGCAGGGAACACCTGGATTTGACGGTTTGACTACTAATGCCTAAAGAGGGGTGTTGTTACGGTGGTCGAAAGGTTGGTGAGGTTATTAAATCTATGTTTGGTCTACGCTGTTAAAAGACAAAGGATAAGAAGATATGCAGCAACTTCAGAGTATCAGTTAGTTATGTGGGTTCGGTAAGTTGTACGAGAGTGTTGATCAATAGGATGGACGAAGTACGGATTGAACGATAAGCGAGGGACAGCCTGGTTTTAGGATTGGTAGAGGATGGTCAGATCAAATATTTCTCGTCACTATGAGAAGTACCTTGAGGGTGTTGCGTTTTCATGGAGTGAGCGGAAACTTGTTGAGAGCGGTTTAGAGTTTCTATCTTGGTAGCAGAGCCTGTGTAAGAGAAGAAAGCGAGGTGGGTGCTTGATTACCCTGGCTATTTTTTCTCTACATGGATGGATTAGTTAGGGACGTGAACGCGAATGTAATGGGTAGATATGATTTGGGCCTCATTTCCACCGGAGCCTCAACGTGAGTCATAATAGGCTCCCCTGTAGGGTGCGACCATCATTGATTCAGGTAAGTTCGCAAGGCCTCGCGTGCGAAAAAAAATAGTTTTGTCAAGGTGAAATCAAGTACATATTTCAATTGTGGCATATTCGCGTACTAGCGCGTACAAGAAATTAAGGAGTTAACGCGTATCTTCGTAAATGTATTGTTATCTCTGTGCGTAATAGGATAGAGAGACCACCTCACTTGCACGGGTGTTTGGGGTTTAGACAGCTTCGTTAAGTTCGGTGTGTTTTCCGAAAGCGATAAGCTTTTTCCAGTAGGTTGGGTCAGTGAGTAGGCTTTGTAGGTTGCACGGGGGATTTAAGAACGTTCGTCAGGCTGCCATGAGTGCGTTGCAATCTATCAGTATGTGTTTCACACTGATATCCACTTGGTGGCAACAGAGGCAAGGTGGCGCGTTTGGTCTTTTCTGTTGGTAAACTTTGTTTGCCATTCTCCGACTGAGGGTTTGACTGAAAGCAATTTTTGTCCAGTCTGTTGCCACATTTTATCCCATCAGGATGTTATATGGAAGTTAATGATAGCGAACCAGTCCCGGTAATGTATTGCAAAAAATTGTTCTCCTAGAGTAGATGCCAGTTTAGCAAGCGAGTCCGCAAGTTCGTTTCCTCTCATTCCCGCGTGCCCGGGGATCCAGCAGAATTTGACTGCCTGACCCGTCTCGGACATCACAGAGATCGTGCTGCATTTTACGTAGAACGGGATGTTCGTAGTGCAGTGTTTTAAGCTGGGTGTGGACACTCAGACTGTCTGGGAATACGACGTATTTGGGGAAGCGATCTGTTTTAGCAATAGAGATGGTTAGTTCGAGTGAGTGGAGCTCCGCAGAAAACACGGAGGCCTCTTGTGGGAGGGTGGCCGAAAGTGGGACGTCCCCGCACACAGCGGCGGCTCCCAATCCGACCGCGGTTTTGGAGCAGTCAGTGTACATATGGCGGTGCTCTAAATATTCTTCCTCAAGTAGTCTCAAGAATTCCTGCAGGTACGCGTTGGTTGGAGTAGTTGCTTGAAGATTGACCGGGTGGTGGGTTGATCATCCATGTTGGTGTGTTAATTTGGAGGATTTGGTTGGAAAATTAAGGCCTAGAAAACGGTGGGCATATATTTTTTTCAGTCGCGAAAAGGCGCTCATCGGACATGTTGGTAATGTGGCTGATTGCCGGGTTGATAAGTAGACTTCTAGTCTTAAAAAAGTACTGGAGCGAAAGTTTGTCTCGCCGGAGCGGAAGTGGAAGTTCGTTAGCGAGCACGTTGAGAGATTCGATTAGGGTGGAGTGGAACGCGACGGTTGTGATACGCATAGCATTGTTTGCGATGTTCGAGAGAGGGTCAAGAGTAGTTTTGGCAGCTGAACCGATGACAACGGCTCCGTAATCTATGGGCGATCGTATTATTGCTCTGAACAACGTCATTCCGGTGTCCATGTCGGAACCGAACTTCAGGGATGTTACCGATTGGATAAATCCCTTCGACCTTTTGCAGCGAGTCGCCAGGGCAGCCCAAGACCCAGGAATTTTATCATTTCTTCGTATACTAGAGGGGTGCTATGCAGCGTTAGGGCTGGTTTCAGGTGTAAACCGGGCTCAAGGGTAAAGTGCATGCTCTTAGTTTAGAGGGCGAGAATCGGAATCCGTTCAGGGACGCCCAGTTCTCGACTAGGTTTAGGCATTTTTGGAGTTCATGTTGAATTGTTATGAGGTTGGAGTGTTTGTAGCTTATTTGTAGGTCGTCCATGTATAGTGATGAGAGCAGTCTTCCGGCTTGCGGAAGAATGTTGACTAACTGATCGATTTTGCCCATTTCTTGCGAATATGACGGAGACAGAGTGTCGCCAACCTTGACCCTGAAGGTGCGTTTTTGTAAAAATTGGTGGATGAAACGTGGTAGGCCACCTCTCAAACCTTTACGGTAGAGATCCTTCATGATCCTCTATTTTCACATAGTGTCGTATGCTTTTTCAACGTCAAAAAAAATGGGAACCACATGTTCTCTTCGGACGAAGTCCTGTCTAATGTCTGATTCTAGTGGTATGAGGTGGCCCGTTGTGGAGTGGCGCTTACGGCCACCACACTGGATGTTATTGAGGCCTGCATGGATTTCAAGGTAGTCGACTTGGCGTGAGTGTTTCATTCATTTCATAGTCTACCATGAGACGCTAGTCAGGGCAATGGGACGGTAGTTATGCGGGTCGCTGTGGCACATTCTGGGTTTGGATATCGGGATAATTACGGATACCCGCCATTGATTGGGAAAGAATGAGTTTGAATACAACGTATTGAAAACATTTCATAGGTGCTGGAGAGCATTGTCAGGAAGGTGTTTGATCATATTGATGTGCACTCGGTCCGGCCCGGGAGAGGTTTTACGAGTGTGGTCGATAGCATACAGTAGTTCATGGAGGGAGAAAGGTTTGTAGTAAAATTCTTCTTTTGTGGAAAAGATGTCAATATGCTCACTTTCTCTTAGGATCTTTTCCCGTTGGAAAGAAGCCATATAATTTGTTGATTGCGAGACATGAATGTGAAAGTAGCGAGAGAGCATGCAATGAACAGGCGTCAGTGGAGAATGGTTGTGAATGGTTAATTTTGACGCTGCTCTGATGTGCTTTCCCGCCCTTGGCACCCCGCTGTCGGGATGGTCGTGGGTGGGGGGGGGACCATTATGACGCGGAGGGGGTATCAAAGTGAAAACTGCCGGCAACAGATCCTCGGACTGCACTCGTGACCCAGAGTGTATGTTGCGGGGTTACCGGTCAGACCCTTTGGCACAAAAGGGCTAAGTTGTGTGAGTGTGAGCGTATGAGGGTGTGATGTGCGCCTTACCGTCGGCCACCCCCTTTTCTGGGGGATGCGGCCTTGTATCTGTATCAATGTCTGGCTGAAAGTTTGAGCTAGTTTATCCGCGATATCCGCGTTTGAAGAATAGACTGTGTCTCCGTCCGACAAGATGTGGATGGGTCGCTCGGGGTGACCTTGGATACGTCTAATTTTTCCGCACACTTGGGAACAAGGAATGTTTCAATTGATTGTGTTAACAAATTAGGTCAAGCTTTCTCGCTTCTTCTTCGCGTTAAATTTGCGGAACACGGTAGTTTTTATTTTCCAGGCTACTAGGTTCCTGGGGGGAACGTGCGCGGCGGAAGGCCCCGTACATTCTTTCACATTGGTCCTTTGCTTCTTGTACCTCCGGGCACCACCAAGGTTTTGGGAAAAAGGTTGAGTGTAAATATTGAGAAATGCTTGCGACAGCTGCACTTAGGAATTTCTCGTATAGATGTATGACAAGGTCGCGCTCTGAAATGTCTTCGGGAAGGCCCTCCATATCGTCCAATGCGACATGTATCAAGTATTCCTCCCAGCTGACTTTCCGGTAGTTGAATCGAAGTACCTGAGCGTCGGGATTGTTTGGTCGGTTGATAAGAAGCGATATGATCACTGGGTTGTGATCACTGTCATGTGTTGAAGGCAGGACTCCCCAAACAAGATAGGATGCTAAAGTGGGGGAACAGATTGTTAAATCGATGGCGGTTTCACTTTCGAGGGTGATCCAAGTGGGTTGTCCATCGTTGAGAAGGACCAGGTTGTGAGTGTCTATGGTGTTGGCCATTATCACTCTCCTGGGGCTGTTCTCACGCATCCCCACACTTCGTGGTAGCTGTCGAGTCTCCAAGGAAGAGTACGGGACGATGCAGTTGATTATGCAGATCGGTCATTTGTGCCTCCGAGAGATCGTGATTTCGTGACGAGTAGATAGATACCACTGTAGTAGATAGATACCACTCAGATCTTGATGGTCTGGAGCGGCCGCGTGGTTTGTAGGAGCTTTCGTGGTGTTCGTGTCTATGAGACTCAGGTATCTTAGATTGACAGCGTTTGCAAGAGCGTCCGCTTTCTGTAGAACATGATCTCCTAAACTCACTGCGTTCTCGGCTGTGAGTGCTCTTGTAGGAGGAGGAGGACGAGGGAGGACGATTTTTGTGTTTGCTTCTTGAGCGAGCGCGTTTCTCTTCTATGGAGTTTTATTTAACATTATGATGGGCTGAGTAGAAGTCGTTGGGATATTTGAGTCGAGTGTGGTGCACGATCGATCAATGGTTTCGGGTATTAGTTCTTCGCTGAAAATTTTCCACACGCCCTCGCGCAGACGATGGTCGTTCTCACTTGTGAGATGTTCTGGTTTCAGGCATATTAGCTGAGGGTTGAACACCGAACACCTCGCTTTGTTTTTCGCTGGTTGCAGTCGCAGTTAAGACGGTCAGAAGTCGTTCAACGTTCTGATCGAGGAGAGCTATGGTTCGTGGACTGTTGTTATTTTTTTTGCTTCGTGGCAAGTTGGAGTCGCGTACCCCGCGGTCGTCGTCGGAGAAATCTTCGTCTTTACGCCTTTTGGTTTTTGCGTTATTGGACCTCTCTTCGCGGTCGACTGAGGCAGCATCCATCGCAGTGCTCTCCTGGGCACTGGTGGAGTCATTGCTTGGGACGCCCGCCTCTATTATGAGGGCGTCGCGGTAATGTTAGTACAGGAGAGGGGTGTTGAGGTCACGGTAATAGGTTGTGTTGACGGTACACGAGTGTTGTCTGAAGGGGTAGGTTTAGTTGCAAATTCAACTGCTTTGAGGTAATTTAAATTACGACAGTTTGTGTTTTCGTCATAAAAGATTTCGATGACTTGTTTTCGTGTGATTTCGCGGTCATTTTGTATGATTGTCATTGCTTTTTGGTCCATCTGCTTTTGGCAGTCGCGGTCACCTGCCCCATGGAGGCATGAGCAGTGGTAGCAGTTAGGTTGGCGGGCTGTGCAGTCCTTTCGGTCATGCTTACCGGCGCCACCTCTTACAGCGTTGGGATATGTATGGCTGGCAGTATTTGATGACGTGGCTGTATTCCAGGCATTTTTTGCACATTACAGGCCATGTCGCCCCTGGGTAAGTTTTTGTTTTTTCCTCGTTCGCCCGGGATTACTATGAATTCCGGAGTGCCACGTCCTGGGAAAGTGATTTGATATGCGGTGGTGTGGATGTTTCGTGGTTTGTAAATATATATATTTTCTCTCGCCTCACATGCTCAAATTTCCAATTATCTTGTTCACGTAGAAATCCGTCTATTTAGTGTACCCATCGATTATGACTCATTGAAATATTTCTTTCCTGTGTGCATATGTTAATAAGTCTTTCTAACTATGCAGTTAGTTTCAATTTGGTGCCATCGTACGCCAAACAATGTGTGAGTAATGTAATAGACAACCTCATGTCGGACATTTTCTGCTCTCAAGCTAAGTAAATGACAGCTGAAACAGTAAATAGTCATGATAAAGTAAACGTCGGTGATCAAACTTCCTCTGCTTTTTTTTCTTGAAATTAATGGTCTAATGTAATGCTTGCATCTGTCTCCACATATTCAAAAGTGGAGAGTAGAGGATGTCCTCCAACATGTCCATCGGTTGGTCCTTACTCTTCAACCCTAGTGTTAAGTTAATATTAAATTCACTTAGGTAGCA
>SDVV010042804.1:0-10306 GCA_016164225.1 Gammarus roeselii
ATATTTATATACACACATATGTATACATCCCAAGTGGAGATCATCATATATATCAAAACCATACACAGTCATCTTAATACAAAATTATTGACTAGGTTAAGATAGCTTAGATTGACAAGATACATATCACCACAAGAAGCTACACCGATACCAAACATATGTATGTACCACATACTAAGATGACTGCTAACGTCGTAAATCTGTTATCGTGTGGCAACTAAATTATCCAAATATCGTATACTCTTCTAAATATATCGATAAATTTTGTAGCCTATGCGTGATTTATCGTTTAGATTTTGTTGCCTGCTACTGTTATTGCATATATGTATAGCACATTTGCTTCAGTTGATATCCCAACTTTCTTCTCATAAAATACGATCAATTTCCTATGTGAGCAGCTAAGCGTAGCAACACCTTTGAAGTCATCTCTACTCTGAACTATGCAACACTATGTATATGGGTATGCATGAAGACAGCAATAACACCGTACAGGCCAACAAAAAAGGCGTTTGTATGACATTGCGTCATCATTGACAGTGCATAGAACATGTGTATATTAGTGCGTACATGTGTACATGTTGGCTGCAGCGTCTATTATATGCTTTAATTAGTGCGTACATGTGTACGTTAGTGGCAGCAGTAGCTATATATGCGTACATTAGTGCGTACATGTGTATAAATGTGTACATGATGTCGACACTGGTGCGAACAGCAGTCATTATATACGTGCATAAGTATATTAGTGCCGGGATTGGTCATTATATGCGTACACTTGTGCGTACATGTGTGTACATGACGTCGTTACCGGCACCGGCTGTTATATGCGTACAATGGTGCGTACATGCGTGTAAATGGTCACTGCACCAGGTATTATATGCATTATATGTGTGTACATTTTGGCCTGGATCGGTCATTATATGCGTGCATTGGTGCGTACCTATGTACATTAGTGCGTACATGTGTACATTAGTGCCGATACTGGTGCGGGCAGCGGGTATTATAAGCGTAATAAGTGTCTTAATGTCAACACGTTGTTGAAGGATGTACGTTGTTGAAGATGTGAGGGCATGAAGAAGATATGTGTTTTTGCAGTGTGGAAATAAAATAATGCAAGTCAGGTTCCACGTTCGTTTTTTTGCGTCACATGAAACTAGACCATCATCTTGAATTTGGTAATCTCAAAAATAAACGAGGAAATAAAAGCTCTATGGATGCAAGGGGTGTATTGATAGAACATGCTGAATCGCACCAGGGTCTCCAAAATAATAAGGAAGGAAGTAATCAACGGGGTTAGAACGACGAAGAAAATAAGATACCTGTTGCTGCGGGAAGCAGACCGGATTCGCTTGAGTCCCGATCCGGTGTAAGGCATGGACATACATTCAATCATACTACTATGAAGATTGGGTGAAAATGGGTGAATCTAATTGTGAGAATGATATCGGAGATAATGTAAATATGGGAATCACTGAAAAGATGGGCACCGCATGTGACGCATTAAGGGAATTGGAACCCAGTGTCAGTGATATTGAATCGTGTAACAGTAATACCAAGGAGATATCATATGGAGAAAAACCTAGTAAAGTAGAAAAGATTCGTAATATCGAATGGTATAATAAAGCGGTATCGCATGCAAGAAGTTTTAAATGGTTCAATAAAATCAAATGTCCATCTGACTTTGTTTCAGAAACATTGGAATCGAAACATGACGACAGAGGAAACATGTCTCAAATGATTACGTGGTAGGAGAATTGTGTACACCTCTGATATCTGTGCTAGTATATTGAATCTGAATGTCACCTCCAGAAAGAAATATGATGAAATAATTCGATGCCATAAGCCTTTATTTTAAAAATTAGGGTCGAGAAGATGTTCGCTTAAGTCTAAAAACAAGCTTTTAAGGGTGAGGGTAGGGATTGAAGTGATGAATAAAATGCTACCAATGTTTTCTAACCATCTAAAATGTATACCAAACCAATGGGAAACTAAGAGGAGTAGTCAAGAACCCAATAGACCGGAGGAATACGCAATAGATGTATTCAAAACACGAACTGTGCGCGGGGAGAAACAATTATTTGTAATTCATACCGAGTACCCCTATTCAAAACCAATGTGTATTAATGAGCGAGATATATAGGTGTGAAAGATACCTCCAGTCATGGGACATGTGCACTCATGGGATACCTCCACTAATGGAATATGTTGTGGGGATAGCCCGTACTGCGGACAACCGCAGGTAGTGGCGAGGCGGGTTTCACCATGTTGGTACTGGCCCGAATGGTTGCCCAGGGCATGCGCATGCATCTGCTTCAGTATCGTGGCTGGCTCCAAGTGTTGCTGGACACAGTAGCACCACTGCACTACTCGGGCAGTCTGTACATTGCACCATACCAGTACTCCCCCTCCCATGTTTGCATCTGGACACCGGAGACGGTGGTCACTCACGGAGAGATGCTTGTTTCTGATAGATTTTATTAACCAAATCAACTGATAACAGGATGAAATCGAATGTCAAAACCTACAACAAATCAATGTTATGTTTCACTGAATCCATTTGAGATGATTTATACACAACACTACATCAAATTAGGTTAATTTATTGCTACTAAACTTATAATTCTCTGATAACCATTCAAAATTGTACAACGATAATGAAAAATATTTTTGTAATTTTCTACTCTGTCCTTACAAACATTGAACGGCAAAACCTTATGTAGCCTAAATTCCTATAACTGTATAAAACCGACCGTTCAAATTAAGAGACCAATACAAATTCAACATATACCAACCACCCATTACCATGCATACATAACACAATATAATAACTTAAAATAACTAATGTAAAAACATGAGTACCAAATCAATATACGATTTAAATGCTTAATACACAAATTCTTCCAATTGCAGAAAAAAATGTTAGAGGGCCACCGAAATAATAGCTCTATAACCACGCGGTCGGTGCCGTAACTCGTGCTCACTCTCACAATTAGCCCTCTGCTGACATCTCTCCCACCTGCTAGCTTTCTCCAGCAACGTGGGTCTAAAGTCGTTTCTAAATGGCGTTGAATGCGAAGGGAACAGTTATACAGGTTTATTAAATAATCTAAACGCATAGACATCCATGAAAAGTTCAGATCTTGACAATAAAGGATTGAATATGATGTATAAGTCCCTTCGAACACCGATTCCAGATACCGTCGTTGCGACGAATTTTGCTAATCTCAACGCAAATGAAACTAAGATTCAAGAAAGTACGCGACATGGTATACACATGATGGGACCTTTAATATTTGATGTATCAGGGAGCAACAGTTACTTATTGGACAATGAAGGCGTCTATAAATATACGTTTGGAGCTGGCAAAACCAAGTACAGTTCTTCTATTGCACGACAATGAACCATACATCTATGGAGTAGATTTGTGCAAATTATGGCGCAATAAGATTATTCCATACCCTACAAAATTGCTTGCTCTAAATAAAACACTCACAGAAAAATGAACTCATCGAGTACATGTTCGATAGGCCCATTGTCAAAACAATCGTGTTCCTCACCGGTCATAACTCCATTTCCATTGAGTCCCCTTTCAACGGGGCTGTTCCACATAAATTAGCCCTATTTCTCAGTGATCAAGAAGCACACAACGGAGCAAATAATCGTAATCCTCATTATTTCCAACAAAACGAAATAACAAACCTTATTGTCGATGTGAAGGAAAACTGTGTTACCAACATTAGATCAGTGTTCCACAGAGAGTGAGCTCAAGCGTACCATCAAGCACTTTCAGTTCTAGGAATGCGTAACAGCTCTTATCTCATCACAAGGCAAAATTTTCCGACAGGAAGAACTATATTCGTTCTAGATACAAGACCGACGGACACGGAAGATGTGATCAACCTGGAAAAAGAACAAACATACATAAAACTGTGAATTGAGAGGTAGCGCCCACTTCAAGTAAGATCTCATTCTTGGTTGGTTATACACTAGGAGTCATCCAAATCAATTCAGAAAATAGGGTATTTCCCAAATATATACAGTAAACATGGACAATAATCAAATTGATTCTATCCATGAGCGATCCTGTTATGAAACAAACCTATTTAGGATGATTGACCGAAAACAAAATGCCAAAGCATCCCATAGACGGGTCCATGATTGTTAACAGCGAAAACGATCCTAATATGATCGGACATTGGATCCTCATATTTAAAAATATGAATAAACACTACTTTTTTGATTCGTTTGGGTTTAATCCAGTAATATATGGAGGAAATATAGCTACATATTACAAAACTCATGTAAATATATCACTCGTACTACAAAAAACAATTCAAAGAAATCATTTTTTGGTTTGTGGAGCGTACTGTCTTTACTTTGCGTATCATCGATGTTGAAACATCCCCGTAAAAAAGATTATTCAACGCTTTAACAACAAAGAATTACGGAAATGCGATACCAAAGCAGAAACATTCGTCGTAAACTTATCCGGAAATGAAAATTCATGCAACCAAAATATACCGCATGCGAATTACTCTGTAATTGTTCATAATAAAATTATTTGATATATCTATGTTTGCTTATCCTAGCCCCACGGCCCATTAATGAATTAAATTAAAACGCCAAATGCCTTCGCAGTTGAAAATTGCAGTACAATAACCTTATGTGTACAGCAAAACATACATCTATAACAACTTAATTGATACCCAACACACAATACACAATACCCTATTATAACCCATTCATTTAGACCACACAATACACCTGTCACACCGACACCGACACATCCCGCCACACCCACCAAAATCCGCTGTTCGCATCTCCAACATGTGCCGCTAGATGTATCACCTAGACGCGCCGCTAGATTCATCAACTAGACGCACCCTTATATAGATGCATTACTTACAGCTACTGCCAAACCTGACTTCTACCTACAGGTAACAAGCTGACACAACGTAAAATTCTTGAAAATTTACGATATCACCTACCAATTCATCACATCGTCTCGCAGATATTTATTTCCTTTCGCCTGCCAGCATGTCCGTTTAGCCCGTATTCGCTTGACCGGGTTCGTTACTCAACTCAAGGTTTACACAGTTCACGGTATTACGTCTAGAATTTCTACGAGTTATGTTAGCATTCCCGGTCCCAGATCTGCTCATCAGCCCCGCCACACTCTCGCTTTCAGTGGCAATAGCTTTACTTGCCAAGGTCAACACCCGTTCCGGCCGCCGTGTAGCTTTAGCAGTAAGTAGAGCAACGCCACTACCCGGACGCAATCACGGGCACATGATACAATATGCTACTAAATACACACCATCGACTGGATTCAAGAATTGAATTATCTCCATTTAATTCATTTGATCGAATCAACTTCATACATGAGGTAGTCGATCAGTCTCATATAATAAACAGCGCACATCTACGGGAGAGTAGAGGACGGGGATGGCGCCAGTTTCCCATGAATGTCCCACGTCCTGCCTTTCGGGGAGTGTTCAGTAGTTTCAGACAAATCAAAACACAATCAAGTCACTGCATAGTTAGCTGTGGTCTACCAGATCTTGCACTGTAGATTGGCATTTCAAATCAATCAGTACAAAATAAACCGTATAGATCAAGACACTAGGCCGAAACCCCCAGCAAGGAGATGGCCGACGGCAAGGCACACCTCACACTCTCATACACAACCACTCGCACACCGTAGCCCTTTAGCGCAAAAGCGTCCAGCAGGGAATCCCGCAACACAACCTCCGGGTCATGAGTGCGGTCCAAGGTCAGTGTCGGCATCAGGGTCCGACAGTGTGCCTTGTTTACCCATGCCGCGTCATTATTGCCGGTCCCCCTGCCCACGACCATCCCGTCTCTCAACGATATGCTTAGGACAGGAAAATACGTCAGGGCAGCGTCAAAACTTATCCGTTCACAATCATTCACCACTCACGCCTATCCAGTGCACGCTCTACCGCTACCTCCACACTCACGTCTCTCCTTCCTAACGCCTGCTTCACACCCTACATCCACCCAAAACTTCGGTCTCCCTCTATGCCTACGTCCACTTGCCTCTGCCCTCAACAACCTCTTCATCGATCTCCCTTCATTCATCCCCTCCATGTGTCCGAACCATCTCAGAACACGCGAATCAACTCTGTCCTCTATCATCTTCACCATCCCCGTTAGTGAGCCTGTCTCTCAGCGACACTCCAGCTATGCTCCTCAAACATATCATCTCGAAAACATTCAACCTTCTTCTCTTCTCTGCTCTCACCCCATGTCTCAGCTCCGCACAGCACAGTTAGGACAACGACACCCTCATACAGCCCTCTCTTTGCTTCCATCCCCAACGTCCTACAGCTCATTTCGCTCATTAGTGCACCCAGCACTTTACACCCCTCCTTCACTCGCAACTTCACCTCAGCTTCCACTAGTTTCTCCACATGGGAGCCCAGATACCCAAAATGTCTGAACTTCGTCCAACATCTCTCCATTTAGAAGGACACTAATTCTGCTGGCATTGACAGGCCTAGAGCATCTCATTACTTTACTTTTACCCACGTTCACTCGAAGCTTCCTCCTCTCACACACTCTACCAAACTCAGACACTAGCCTACATAGCTTCTCCTCTGAATCCGCCACAAGCGCCGTATCATCCGCAAACAGCAACTGGCTCAACTGCCAACTCCGCTCATTCGCTTCGAACAGCTCCAAGCCACGACCCAGCACACTCGCGTTCACCCCTTTGACCACTCCGTCCATATAGAGCTTGAGCAGTCACGGAGACCTCACGCAGCCTTGTCTCAGGCCCACTTATACTGTGAACCAATTACTCACCTCGCCTCCCACTCGGACACATGCTCAGCTGCCAACATAGAAGCTCTGCACCGCTTTCAAGAGCTTTCCGCCCAATGCATACAAACGCAACACCCTCCACTGCGCTTCCCTGTCAATCCTGTCATATGCTTTTTCCAGATCCATGAAAGACCTAGAACTCATCTTTTCCATTTGCAGGATTCTTCTCCCAGAGCTGTCTCATTGCAAAAATCTGATCGGCACAACCTCTATGACTCCCAAAGCCACATTGTTCCTCTAAAATTGCGCAATCCGGACATTCTCTAATCCTTTTGATCACCAATCTCCCCTACAACTTTCCGACTACACACAAAAAACTGATACCTCTTGAGTTGCAGCTTTATTTTTTATCTCTTTTGCCCTTATACAGCGGGGCAATGCAGGCACTGCGCCACTCAATCGGTACCACGCCCACCACAAAAAAATGTTCATTAGCCTCACCAACTATTCGACAATCGTCATTCCACTCTTTTTCAGGCACTCAGTCGCAACGCCATCTAAATCAGGGGCTTTCCCTGCTTTCATCACCCTTATTGCCTCCTGCACCTCTTTCCTAGTAATGTCCGCAAGAAGTCCTCCCCCAAAAACCGGCACCCGCGCAACACCACCCACAGCAACAATGTCTGCTGTTCTGTCATCCTCGACACTCAACAATTCATCATAGTACTCGGCCCACTTTTTTCCGTACACCACCACTTTGCACTTTCATATCTTACCGCCTTCTTTTTTCCGGTCTCTCACTTTCTCACCATATTAACCTCTTCCCAGAAAATCTTTTTGCTCTCCTCAAAATTCTGGCACAACCGTCTGCCCCAGCTGGCATCAGCCTCATTTCTGGTTTTCCTCACCACTCGCTTTACCTTCTTCCAATTCTATTTATGGTTGTCATAGGCCGCCACCGACTTCCCTGCAACCACTTCTCAAAAGCTCTTCTCTTTTGTGCCACCGCAAGTTTAACTTCCTCGTTCCACATCTCGCAGCCCTCCTGTCTGCACCCGCCCACCCGCCCACCCGCCCACACCACACACACTTCTCAAACATCTCAACAAAGCATATCTGAATGTCTCCCATACTTCCTCCACATTTTGCAGGCCCGGCCCTCTCACGTTCTCAAATTCCATCCTCAACTCCCGCTGGAACTCCTCCGCCCTGTTTTTCTCGTTTAGCTCACTCACTTTATCTACCTCTTTTCCTCCTCCCCCTATTTTGTTACCTTCCTCCTATGCTTCACTCTTAGTCTTCTTTCCACCAGCAGATGGCCAGACACTCCTCCACCCTCTCATCTCAACACTTCGCTTCTTGAACAGGCTGTTTCCGACGACCAGCTCCTGCTCCATGCATAAACCTATGAGATTTTATCCACTGTCATTCGTACCAGGAACGCCATGTTTCATTATCACATTATTCACTACTGCATCTACCACTCTCGCATTAAGGTCACCCAGTGAAACCACATTGAATTGACTTCCACAACTCTCAATACACTCGCTCAGTTCAGTCCAAAGTACGAACTCACTCACAAATACCTATTTGTTTGAGCTAAACTTTACTTTCACCCACATCAATCTTGAGGACACCTCTTTCCACTCAGTAACGCTACTAGCCAGTCAATCACTCAATAACAACACCACACCTTCTCATGCCCAGCCTTTATCCACAACTGACTTCCTCCTACTTACTACTCCAAACTCACACTCGCCCTTAACCTTCAACTTAGTCTCACTCAGCGTCAACACATCTAAATCCCTCCTCACAAACATCTCACCAATCTCTCGCCTCGCTGCTTCATTCGTATTACAACCACGCACATTCAGTGACCCTAACAACAAAGTTCGGAGAGACGTGAGCCACTCTTCCCTCCGCTCGTCATGCTGTCCTTTAGGCTAACATTTCACAGAGGAGGGGATTCCTAGCTCCCTCGCCCCGCTTCATATTAATTGCCTCTTATGACACGCAGGGGTTGCGGTAGCACTATTCTAAGCCTCGGCTACAGGGCTCCCCTTTTATTCACCTCCTACGACACTCAGGGGTTACGGTAGCAGTATTCTAAAAAAAACGCTACCGTATAGATAATTTTGAGAGAAAAGTCCCCTTCTAGTATACTGCACCTCATTCGCCAATATGCGTTTGAACTGATGATTTTAATTAATTTATTTGCTTCTGAGAATTTATTCAATAGTACCCAAGAACATCCATGGGACCCTTGCTACGCTACGACTGGTTGATGATGAAGTACTGCGTACGTGTTAAATTTGTTTGAGAAAGTTTGTGCACTGAAACCTTTATTACCCTGTGGAACGATGCGCTGTTCCCATCCCTCCTTCAGTGTGCTACTCCTCACTCGCCACTGCGTTTGGACTGTTGTTATTGTTAGTTGATTGGGCTCAAGAAATTCAAACATTCGTTATAACGTCCATTAACATTGAAGTAATTGGCGCGATTTTTGTATCTAGATAACGTGCTTACTTTTTCGTAGACAGGATACTCACGATCTGTATGTAAGAAGCAGATTTTTTTCCATTTACAACGAAAAAATTATCCCTTTTGGAACGTCCATCTGATGAGCTAACTATAGCGAAACGCGTCATGGATTACCATTATTATTATTATTATTATTATATGCTTGGACAAAAAAAAAACATCGCACTTGGATATCAAACTCTCTTTACAAAGCGATAGATGACACCAGATGGCACTCGCTCTGAACTTTTTAAATTCTGTTTGATTCGGAAGTGCCCTTTCTACTCTTTGCTGAAGCCTTTACCCTTGCCCCACTACAGGTTAGACACGTGTAAAGCTACATGCAAAAAAATGTGTGCGGGGCTTAACGAACGTTCCACTGACCATATGTTACAAGCCTCATAACGCAGTCTGCAACCTCCCCACCCACTTCATACAACTGCATCATATCCCATATTACATCTCAGTCAGTTGTTTTATAGAACTTCGTCAAATCCATTACCACCCTTAACACATCACCTGACCCATCAAAAAGACCTTATTCACACTCACATAACAATTCCTAACTCACACAGCTCCTCGCAAATTTCGTTACCAGCACAACTTCTAATCCATTGAATGAAAACTATCACGTATAACTTCCCCAATACACACTACACATTGTTTCCCTTTCAAAATATAACCTTCGGTACCACTGCTCTACCCTTGTACAGCAAGACAATCAATCGGCACCACTACAGACAAACGACAATTTTTACAAAAATTCCAATAACCATTCATACAGTCTCTCCTATTAACGATAGTTAGACACTAGTAGTAGGTATAGGTACAAGAACGCAAATGCGAAGGAATTAGATAGGGATAAATAGAGTTAGTTTTGGCGCGATGCATGCACCTTGACTCAACCGGTTTGTACGCGGGGTGCGCGCAGAATTGGGGGGCGGGGGGCAGAGGGTTCCGGAACTGGTTTGGTGCCCCAAGTCAGCTAACGGGCGAGGGGAGA
>SDVV010042805.1:0-10306 GCA_016164225.1 Gammarus roeselii
CTTAGAGCTTCTCACAGCATTGTTGAGCTTGTGCTACCACAGATGATGGTGGACCCTCTCCCTCGAGATGTTATTCCCATCTGACCTATACCAGAAAATATGCTCTGTCCTCACTATTTTACTGGCCAAAAGGCAGATGCTGCACCCATGCGGAGACTCATCACGCTGGTAGCTTGCATATCTTCACTGATGGATCAAAAGACGACGATGCTGTGGGCTGTGCAGTGGTACTTTCCGGGCGCGTCGTCATTAGGAGACTCCCGCCATCAGTGTTAGTTTTCAGTGCTGAACTTACGGCCGTTGCCGACGCCATCTTGGCGGCCGATACTCTTCCAGACACCACTATCTCGGTCATCAGTGATTCGCTCAATGCGCTTCAAACCCTGGAGATCTTCAACAATTGCCACCCTGTCGTTTCAGCAAATCTTGCGCTGGCTTGTTCGATTGTCCGCCAGAAACAAGAACATTCGTTTGTGCTGGGTTCCGGGCCACTTTGGGGTAGTGGGCAATGAGCGGGCGGATGAAGCAGCGCAAAGAGCTGCAACGACACCTGACCCAGCAGAACAGCGTCCATTTCCATGTAAGATTAGATAAGAGTGTCAGGATTTCTAGTGCACTGGAGTCAATGTCCTTCTGGCACCGAACCACTTCCATATAAAGACTTTTACCCTACGATTGAACGAGCTGTGCGAAATAATAGATCATGGAATGGTCTGATGTTCCTATGAGAAATAATTTGCTTACTATTAAAGACACACCTACACCCTGGGTCTCTTCAAGTAACCATTTTCCACGAACTCGTATAACTCTATGACAATTTAGAATTGGACATAGCAGACAAACGCACAGACACTTCATCTTGGCGTCGCCACCCCCATACTGCATGGACTGTTTAGTCCCTCTAACAATAGCCCATGTCTTGGCAGAGTGCCCCACCTGGAGGGAATGTCGACGCACATGCTTCCTCAGGAGCCGGTTTCTGGACCTTCCTAATACACTCCGCCTAATGCTTACTGAGTTCCCTCTGAGGTAATTCAGAGCGGAACCGCTTCTCAGCTACCGTCTAGAGACCAAACTCCTAGCTGAAATCTGAACTGTTGGGAATTGATCATACTTAATCTTACTTACAAATAGACTCTTCCTTCCCGGAGGACCATCGTTTTCTTTGCTCACGTAGAGTAGGACACATTTGTGACCTCTCCCTATAAACAGTAGTGACTTCAGTATACCGTGAGTCTAAGCAATCCCGGAGACTGACGATGACTTAATGCAGCACTGGCTGCTGGTTTGACCTTCGGTGTCAGAAGAACATTGACTCCAGTGCACTAAAAATCCTTGACACTTCAATCTAATCTAACCCAATAACTTCATATCGGCGGACACTGATTCCGATCGCAATATTCTAATCCATATTAGTCTAATTACCTTACTGATGCATATTAACTCTCAACTTCCTGTTCTCGCACACCCTACCAAACTCCGACAGCAGCCAACAAAACTTCTCTGAATCTGCCACAAGAACCATATCATCCGCGATCAGCAACTGACTCAACTGCTAACTCCATCCATTTGCTCCTAACAACTATATACCTTGACTTGACTCCTTTCACTCGTGTTTATCTCCCTGACCCTTCAATCCATGTAGAGGTTGAACAGCCACTGAGACGTAACGTTACCTATCACTTCAAAGAGCATTTATTATAGTTTCGATATATCACTAAACAGACTACGGTTGGTTGGTCAGATCATGCCACACAAATTTTCACTCTTCCCCTCGAGTCAAGATTCTAGTATTATTACAGGTTATTAAGTCTCGTCCACAGGTTATTTGAAGGATACTAAGATCTAGACGATCTTATTTGAAGGATACTCGTTCCGGATCGAGGTGCGGTTTGCCTTACCATACATAGGTAATGTTGATGAAGGATTATAATAGCTAATCTTCTGTTCAAAGTTTTGTTCATCTCCGTATAAATAGTCATTAGATAATAATTGCTCGACGATAAACTAGGACAACAGCTATTTTTCATCTCTTTTCATCCACACTAGTCCGTACATCTGTAACCCAATACGACAAACCTAGTTGAAGTTAGGTAGTTTGGTAAGTATTGTCTGCACATCAGGTAGTCCATTCAACTGATGTAATGTGGACAATAATATAGGTCAGCAACCTTCATTGAGTCTAGGCAACAGTCCGCGAACTCCATTGTATAGTCTGCACTTCATCTACGATTTTATTTGCCGAAGAAAATAAACCCTTGTAGTTTATCGACTGATCTCGATAGATAGCTTGATGGCCAAAAGGCAACGCTTGGTCGTATTTTTAACTGCAAACATGCCAGCGTAGTAAAGGGAAAGTCAAGTACCTTGTCTGTTTGGCTAGGTTACTCTAATCTTACGTCATATTTCGAGAATCTGGCAACGGAACTGGACGTTAGAACACTGTTGTTCACGTTATCGCTGCATTAAGAACGTTTGTCCCGCAAACCGGGGTCGTCCTTCTACTCTATTACTTGACAAGGCTTCTACTTTGTCATGTCTCGATGAGTACGCCATTGATGCTCATATCCTATCTATTGGGTCTTGGTCTTGCCCTTACAAGGTTAATCTTCCTCTCACACGTTATGCAGGCCAGTTCTCACCTGTGACATCTTCTGTTACCCGTCATTATTATCTCCTGTTCGCGATGTATTCAATGTTGGGAAATGCAATGAATGGGCTTCCGGTGTAGACAGGTAAAAATGTTCAATTCTTCATGTCAGTTTTATTATGTGTTCAATTTTTTTGTTTGGTCAGGTTGAGCATTCCGTAACACTTTGTACCCAGCCGACGGAAGGCGGGTCAAGGATCCGCCTTCTGTCCGAATAACCTTAGTGTTATTAAAACTCGGAACTCCGACAAAAGATATTTTTTGTAACACCTTCTGGTGACGGCTGGTGATTATTTGCCGTAGAATTTGTTAACTCGGACAACAAGGTTATCCGCCACAGTGTTTCTATTGAGATAAAATACTTGAGCGCCCTGGTGGCTGAGAAGCGCGTTAAACAGGATACAATAATAGTTTCAAGGTAAAAATTTGTATCTTCGTGGTGTAGTCTGCTTGACGCTATGCTGCCCCCACCCTGTAGGCGCTTTGAGCAGGATTCGTTTATTCCTTGAGGTTTCACTTTGAAAATGATTTGATTTGAACCACTTTTCTTGGATAAACCAAGCTCACCTTAGTTCGAGTACCAAGTAATTCTCGCGTCTACGCTCATCAATGGAAGAGGTCTCCTAGTTTATTTTTAGCCGTTTTAACGCTTAGAAATGAGATCGTAAGAAATTGGTAGTGGTTTGTTGAATTTTCTCCGTTGAATAATCCCATTTGCCTCTCCGTTAGTCAGACGACTCTTTGGTTATGTTAGTATAAACATTCCTTAGTTATTAAATATTGTTGAATATTTTCGTTTCTATTATTAACGGGAATGTTATGGGAATAATGAAGGATTTGGTTAATGTTTGTTGGTTTTAACGAACCTCATAAAAATACAGCTAGAAGGCCGAAATCCCTAAGAAATGTGGGGTGGATGGCGGCAACGTGCACCTCACATTCCTGCCATGCACTCACACCGTAACCAACTTAGCTCTTTGGCACCATAGGGTCTGCCCGGGACCCCGCAACACACACTTCGGGTAGGGAGTGATATCAGGATCAGTGTTAACAGCAGGGCCTGACAGCGTTGACGGTTACCATAGCTGCGGCATAGAAACTGGGATCTCCTCCACCCACGACCAACAAATTTCTGAACAAGACGCCAAGGGCAGGAAGCACATCATGCAGCGTCGAAACTCATCCATTCTACACTCACGCTTATTCATTGCAAGCCCTCTTGCTACCTTCGCACTTTTCTCTGCTATTCTGTAAGAACCATATGGTTAGCATGCGCTTCTGCTTTTCATTAGAATGAATCTTGATGAGAAAACATAACCGAGACGATTTTGAGGGAATCTTGATTACATTAGTCGAAAGTAGCTCTCTACCGTTTTTGATATTTTTAGATCTGTCAACATTTTTCGATGAATGTAATTTTTTTCGCAACTTTTTATGTGTTCGACTGTCCGACGTAATTAGGCGTTTCTGTCTTGCGAATTTATTCGACGATATTCGGCGGCGACCTTTTTTGACGATCCGAACACTCTCCCGCCCCAAATAAGTGAGGTCCACCATACCCAGGCATTCCTTTTATGCTGTATCTGTGACACAAACTTGTCGCCGGCAAACGCCATCTTTACTGAACTAGCAGACGACACTTGCAAACAGCTGACACCATCCGTGCTTGGTTTTGAATTAAGCGGTCTGAGGACAGCTCTTCATACCGACATGCAGATGTGTACGCGTCATATATGACATTCCTTTGTGAACCGTCCAACATTGGGTTTTATATCCAGCTCGTAGGGCAGATGCCCTCTTTAGGCAGATGCCGGGTAGACCGATGCCAGCCGTAGGCCAATGCCCGCTATAAGCAGAGGCCTGCTATTGATGTTTGGTCATGAGACAGCGGTCTGCGGGCAGCCGTTTCACGATTATTACGTCCCATAAAGGCTGTTGCGCGGCCGGTCGGATGCCTCCCGACGCCATCTTGGATCGTACGACAACGCTCTGCCGAGCGGCGTCGAGCTGACATCTTAGCGGCTGACAAATGACGCACTCTAGGCAGATACCTGCTACAGGCAGATGCCCGCTATAGGCAGATACCTGCTATTGGTGTATGATCATGAAGACAGCGGTCTGCGGAAAGCCTCTCACAATTATTATGTGCCATATAGACTGTTGCGCGGCCGGTCGGTTGCCGCCCGACGCCATCTTAGATCGTCGACAACGCCCTGCTGAGCGGCATCGAGCTGCCATCTTAGCCGACGACAGCCGGCTAACAAACAGATTTTCTGCCAAATGACAAGCAAATTTAAAGAAACACTTGAGGCAGGTTTGCTGAACGAAGATAGCTAGTTTAGAACGATCGCTCCGTTAGAGCAACGTTATTAAAAATACGTCTACCGCACAATCATAGCTCGTTCAAACTACTCAATTGAAGCAGCTCTTCTAAACCAGATGGTAGTGGGTCACTAACGACGTCTCGCATACCTAATGTCACAAAATGAATTCCGGACACATTCTGCATATCTTTTCTATTATTATCCGTCGCATACTGCATATTGGTAATATGCCTCGTATTTTCGCGCAAAACTTTGTGCTATGGGTCTGGAGCATCGAACTTATATTTAGATCAAAGCATCCTCTTTATGCTTCTCTCCGTTTTTTTCAGAAACGATATCCATCATCACCTCCGCGACAGTCGAATGATCGGGAGCCGCAGGACGGCCCCTCCACCAACACACGACCTTTTGGAGGTCATGTGTGCTCGTGCGCACAATGTTTGTGTCTACTGCCCAAGGACGACCTCCACCCCCATTGCTTTAGGCACTCCAGCTGTTTTGCGGGTCACGTATACCGACCAGCGGAGTTCACTATCTGCCCATCAACCATGAACGCGCCCCTGGGCAGTGCTACCTTGAAATCGTTCAAGAACAGATATTAGGCAATGAGATGGAAGTACACCGTCAACATCGCATCAGACGTAAGAACATTCTTGCACCATAACTCGAGGCACCTTACCATTCCGGACCCGCAGCACAACCCACCCCCGCTTCTCAGCGAGGAAAACGGAAAAGAAAAGAAAGGCGGGAATCAAGACAGAGGACGGTACGGGACCTTCTTCTTCTTCCCAAGTGTCCAAGGGCTCCAGCAGGAATAGCGCGGCGCAAGGGAGCAGGTCTCCCTCACGATCCCCTCATCCCGGAGGTTCTCACCCAGCTCTCGACCTCTGCACCCAATATGGTCGTCGAGGTGCAGACCACCTTGGAGGACTTGAATTTTCCTTTCCCCGCACAGGAGGAGGGCACACCTGATCCCGCGTCACCCAACCAGGAGGCGTTCCACCCTCACAGAATACACCCCAGTGGATCCATGCCTGCGCTCAGTGTCCATGCGGACGGCATCGGACGAGAGAGCCGCAACGTCACGCACGTCTTCGTTCCTCCCCATACCCTGCCCCCAACGTTCGGAGTTGACCACCATAGGACGAATACACAACATCGATTGATATCGCTTTTCAAGATATTGACATCACCCAATAGCTACACATCAATCGACACAGGCACAAAACATTTCAACACAGTATTCAACCACACAGACAGACAACACATACCCGCCGGGCTCGTCCGCGGCTTTAATTTAGCCTTTTTGGCCAATATTAAGCTAAAAATTCAGCAGCGAAACCACCTCCGTAATTACCCTCCACCAACGAACGCATCACTCAGATTCAAATCCTTAACGCAGAAATAGATGCAGATATCCGGGAGCAACAGACAAACCTATAGCGGGACGTGCTTGCAAACACTAACTTCCGAACCTCACAATCAAAATTATGGAAACTCATTAGGAGCCTCAACAACACAAACACGAACCGCATGGACACACATGAGGCAATCCTTCCACCCAACTCACACACCATAGCATCAGACCAACAACAAGCAGACATACTCAACAAACACTATGCAAACACTTGCCACCTACCACACCACCCAGACAACAGGAGGATACTCAAACAGCTACACAGATTGCAGACTGATCCAATCATGGAAACTCCCTTCACACTAGCCATGACAATAGCCGCCATCCGCCAGACCAAAAATTCCTCAGCAGCGGGCCCATTTACCTTAAATATCTAGGGCCACACGTCATCGCGACCCTCACAGACATCTTTAACTCTTCCGTACTACACAATGCAATACCCAACATCTGGAAACAAGCTAAAATCATCCCCATCCTGAAACCCAACAAAGTTCCCACAAATCCAGCCTCATACAGGCCTATTACCCTCCTCCCAAGCCCCTTGAAAATCTTGGAGAGACTGGTTCTTAACAAAATGAATGCACACATCCCACTCTCTCCTACGCAACACGGTTTCAGGGCTCAACACTCCACCACCACGCTCCTCACCAACCTCACCCAGACCACTCATGATGGCCTGAACGAAAAGAAGCCAGTCAAACGAACCCTGGTGTGCGCTATCGACATTGGTAAGGCCTTCGACACAGTTGTAAGACACGTCCTCATAAACAAAATACTCAACAGCCACATCCATCCAAATTATAAGAAGTGGCTTGCTAATTTCCTCTTCGGTAGACATGCATACAAAAACAAGCCTTCGTGAATCCACAACTTCCCCAATGGTGTCCCACAGGGATCCGTGATATCCCCCTCCCCTTTCAATGCCTTTATGCACGACCTGCCCATTCCCAAAGAACCCAACACCCACATCTGCTCACATTCGGACGACCTCACAATAATTACACAACACCACAAACACGAGACCGCAGCTGCAAACCTCCAGCAGTATCTGAACTCATTTGAAGTCTGGCTGCTGTACAACAGAATGAAGGTTTCCGCAAGCAAGTCTTCTCTCACACTGTTGACTCCGGATAACAGTGAACACCGCATCCACCCCCACGTCACGCTCAACAACAACCCCATTCTCCACAGCCCCCCTACAACCATCCTTGGAGTAACTTAGGTCACGTGAATGTCATTTAAACCTCACATAGCCAACGTTAGCACCAAACCCAGACCCAGTCTGAACGTGTCTCGGGTACTCACTACAACCTCCTACGGTCACTCCAAGGAATCAATTACAACACTATACAAACAATTCATCAGGCCCGTTATCTCCTTTGCGAACACCGCTTGGTCCTCGGACCTTACACTCACACATATTACCTCCCTGCAAAGGATACAGAACACAGCCGTGCGCATCGCAACGGGCTGCGCACTGACTACTCCCTTTTCGCACTTGCATGAAGAAACCAAGGTCCTCCCTCTCGAGCATCATCTTGATATGAGAAGGACCCATTTTTTCAACAAGATCTCAGACCCGGCACACCCCTGCCACAACCTACTTAACCCTCGTCCAACCTACCGACACTTTCATATCACACCGGCAACACACTTCGGTTTCCTTTACGCGACCATTCCTGAACCTACAGATAACACATCTATGCACAAACAGATACACACACACTTCACAGCTCTTGCATTAGATGAAGACAGAGTCAACACGATCTTGCAGAGCTACTCGCCTGAAGTGGACGTGGAGGAGTTGGGGCTGCCTAAGGGTGACGGGGTCCACCTGCCGAGTCTGCGGTGCGGGCACCACACGGCCCTACAATCATACCAACATAGACTTGGAAATGTCCCTTCCGACCTCTGCTTGCGGTGCGGGGTTCACCCGATTCGGTCGAACAATTCATGACGTCGTGCCCAACCATTACACCCGGCAGGCATTACCATAACATCACTTCAGTGCGTGATATATGGGAGCGCCCACGCGACAGCATCAACCACCTCAGGGGTGCAGGCCTAATATAGGGCCCGTCACTAGCTGGAGAACTCCCAACACACACACACGTCGGTGGGTTCCGGCCTCGGGTCTGCGCTGGCCGTGGCTCCTCAAACGCATGGGGAGTTGGGGTTGAGCAGCAACAACAACAACAACAACAACAACAACAACAACTGAGACCGTTCCGGCGGCCCTCAAGAGACACTTGGCTCACTGAAGCGCGGCCACGCCTCTGGTCAAGCGCATACTTTCCAAATGCCTCGCATGGAGATGGACAATACGACTCAACTTCCTGCGGAAAGTTATAGTCAAGGCGGTACCCAAAGAACCAGCCTTCGTCTCTCGCATCTTTGCGGTTCCCAAGGCCTCAGGAGGGGATCGCTTAGTGGTCGACCTCTCCAAGCTCAACCACTACATCCTGGTAACCACGTTCCGCATGTCCAACCCGCAAAGAATACGGGCCGTGCTGAAACATCTGCTTTGGTTCACCAAATTGGATATCAGGGACGCTTTCCCGCACGTGTCCATCTACCCCATGTTCCAAAAGTACCTGGCCTTCAAACTACGAAGCCAGCTATATTTTTTTCGCGGACCTGCCATTCGGCCTCAACCTGGGACCGAAAATCTTTACGACGGTCAAGAAACTACCTCTCCGTTTATTCCACCAGCAAGGGATAGACGCTGCATTCTACATCGACGACACACAGACGAGCAGCGTCCTCCTACTCAAGCTAGGCTTCTACATCCACCTGACGAAATCTAATCTGGAACCCACCCAGCAGATAGACTTCCTGGGAGTGACGCTAAACGGAGAGGTCGGGTACATTGCCCCGATCTTACAGCACATCGACCGCTGCAGGGACATAGCCACATTTATCCTATCCCGCAGAACTCTCTCGCTTCAACAGCGTCAGACTTTCCTCGGCCTCAACAATTTCCTTACACCTTACCTGCGTCACGCTCGCCACTTCTTCAACGACGTGGTACTCGCAGCACTGTCCCTGCGCTTATCCAGCAGGAGCACCGCTTTCTACGCCTATTACCGCATTGCAGTACATCACTGGGGCAGCGGTGCCTTCCTTCACTCCCATGTCCCGTTCGCAATGCCTCCACCGAAGCACCTCCTGTGGACGGAGGCATCAGACGAAGCAGGGGGCTGAGGCAGTCTGCTGCATTGACCAGCAGTCGTACTGCCGCTGGTCAGCAGTGTAACGCAAACTCCATATTACAGGAGTCGCTGGCCATCATCCATACCGTGCAGACACGAGCTCTTTGGCACCACACAACAGTCCGCGTGTTGTCGGACAGCAGGACAGCTGTAGCCTTGGTCATGGAACCATGGAACCCTCCAACATCGTCACCTTTCTCTTTTCGCGACCTACTTTTCCGGGTCACAGAACGTCTGGACTGATCAACTCCGTCTCGAACCAGTCGAGACAGAGTGGACACTGACGCCTCAATGCTTCGCTCGCCTCTCAACCCTGCTCGGTCCTATGCAGATAGACATCTTCTCACACCCGGGAAACCACAAGCTCCCACTATTTGCAGCTCCGTATCTTCACCCGCGAGCAGCTACAGTAGATTCTTTCCAGTCCGACTGCAATCAGTGGATGGAAATATACCTCTTCCCTCCATACAACCTAATACCCCAGGTGCTCCGCAGGCTCGAAACGTGCCGCTAGAGCGGCGTCCTCGTAGTGTCCCATCACTCCAACGCGGTTTGGGGTGGATGGATGCTTATTCATTTTATAGATCATTAACACTTTATTTTAGTATTTTAGTATTTCTTCTTGCTTGGGCTCTATTATTTTTCTCTGCCCTTTTTTCATGGTGATAAATTTTGAATTTGTTATCATTATTATTATATGTAA
>SDVV010042806.1:0-10306 GCA_016164225.1 Gammarus roeselii
TGTTAGGCACCATTCATGAAGAAGTTGTAGGTAGTTGTTTAGTTTTTGTTCCGTGAGGTTGCATTCTTCCTCTGTAGCTGATATTGTTATGTCATCTACATAAGAGTAGATGTTGATTCCGTCCATTTGTGATGTGTCCGAGACCATTATGTTGAATAGAGTAGGGCTCAGGATTGCTCCTTGAGGGACTCCTCCCTCCAGTTGTTTTTCTTCAGATATGGTGTTTGCTATTCTGACTCTAATTTTTCTGTCTGACAGATAGGAGTATAGCCATTTAGCCATATTCCCGCAGAGTTCCCTTTTAGCAAGTTTGTATCATAATCCTTCTTTCCAGACTGTGTCAAATGCACTTTTTAGGTCAATATACAATACTGCTGTATGCATCCTGTTCCAGATGTTAGCTCTGATCTGGTGCTCTAGTCTGTGGAGACTGCCTAGTGTACTTTGTCCTCTTCTGAAACCACACTGCGAAAGGGATAGGAATCCTCCACTTTGGCTAACATATATCAGTCTTTTTTGGATAATTCTTTCTAGTACTTTTCCCATGTTAGGGAGCAGTGTGATTGGTCTATATGACTGGGTGTTTGTGTTGTCTTTGTTTGGCTTCAGAATAGGTATGGTTATTCCTGTCTTCCAGACTGTAGGGATGGTTGATGTGTTCCAGCTTTGGTTGTATATATTGAAGAGTTCAATTTTTGTTGTGTTAGGTAACTATTTCAAGAAGGAGGCTGGAATGTTGTCTATACCGGTGGATGAGTTTTTGGAGTCTCGGATAGCACTTTCGAGTTCATCTAGTGTTATATCTTTGTTATAGTCATTGTTGTATCTATCTGACCAGCTATTTTTTATTGTGGTGTGTAGGTCTGCAGGAGGGGTGATGTTTAGTACAGTGTTATTCTCTGCAAAGTGGTTGGCGAAGGCCTCTGCCTTGTCATGTGTTGTGTCTGTGTTAGTGTTTGCGTTGATGGGATATGTATTACTGGTTCTAAGAGTTGTGTACGGTTTTATTTCCCTCCACACTCCTGAGATAGGGGTATTTCGTTTGATGGTACTTGTGTATGTTTTGAGATAATTATCTTCGGCTTTTATCATGTTATCTTGTGCTCTTAGATCATCACAGTTTTCCCTGGTAGGATGAGACTGCTTTTTTTCTGGCTCAATTACGATGGTTGAGGGCAAGCTGGCATTCTTCAGTCCACCATACTTTAATTTTAGTTTTGGTGTTTTTTTTCTTTCCATTTGACTTGTTTATGTGTTTGTGTTCAGCTTCAGTGATTCTTTTGAAGAGGTCATTGCTTAGAGTGTCTATGTCTGTGGGTTGTATGATATTGGTAGGTTGTAGGCTGTTAGCAAATGCTTTGAGGTTGTGGTCATTTGTTTTCCACCTTGGGGTTCTATTTGTGTCCTAAGTGATTAGATCTAGGTTAAATTTAAAGCTCAAGGGTAGGTGATCACTACCTGCATCAGGGAGAGTGGTTACTGTGCAAAGGTCTTTGATGCTAAGGGAGGTGAAGCAGAGGTCTAGGCAGGATTTCTTCCCATTAAAGGTGTTTATGTAGGTGTATAGGTTTATCGGGTTGCATAGGCAGATGTTGTCGTTGATAACCCACTGTTCTAGTGTGTTACCTGTGGGGTTTTTGTACCTGGTGTTTGGTTCAAGTAATGGGGAATGAGCATTGGAGTCCCCAACATGATGTGTTTTCTGTCAAGCTGTGCTGTGTAGTGGCGGAGTTCCTCAATCTTGAGATTTTTGTTTGGGTCATATATGTTGAGTATAGTGACTTTCAGTAGGTTTGGACAGGTCACCTGTATAGCCTGATCCTCAAGTTCTCCGTTGTTGTGTGGGATCATGGTGACTTGTTTGTAGGAGACTGATTCATGTATGAGCATGCCCAGCCCTCCCCCAGGTCTGTCTGGTCTATGTTTCCATTCATTTGTGTATCCTGGGAAAGTAGGTGCATAAGTATCGTTTTCAAGCCAGGATTCCACCAGGCACACAATATTTGCTTTACTCTGTTACTAGTTGCTCAATTTCTGACGACTTGTTGCGAATGCTTCTACGATTAAATAATACCAAGTTAAGTTATAGATCCATTTAAACGACTGATGGTTGGAAGACGAGGTTGTCTATAGGCTTTGTTTCAGGCTTCTGTTTCTTGTCTCCACGTTTTTTCTTGTTTGAGCTGGGTGAGGTTTCCCTGCTGGAGTCACTTGATAAGCATGCAGATCTTTTGTCGCTGGAGCTGGAGAGGCTTGGTGTAGGGCCCCTATCACTGTGTTCTACGGGTATGGGTGTGAGTGATATTGGCCAGGTAGGTGGTGTTGTGTTTCGTTGGTTGAGGCTGCTCTGTTGGTTGTGTAATGGCCAGAGGCTGACAGAGGATGAGGATGCGGGTGTAAAAGGTGAGATCATGTATTGAAGAATTATTTGTATGAGTTGTCTGTTTTCTTGGATCATGGTCCTCATGTATGTATGCATAGAGAGTTTGATTCCTGTATAGCTTTCAGAGTCTCAGTAGCTACTTGGCAGAGTTTTTCTACTGCGTTAGGGGGTTCGTTTTTTTCTGTGTTTCTCTTTTGTGTATCAGTGGGGGGAAAGTTTTCCTTGTTTGCAGTATTGATTTGTTGTGTGTTTTGGGTGTTGTTGTTGTTGTTGTTGTTATTGGTGAGCCAATGGTTACTATTATCAGTAGTCCCAGTTGGTGTAGAGGGGGGTCTTTCCTGTAAGGGTCTTGTTTTGTTGTTAGATTTGTTTTTGTGCTGAGCAAAGGTTTTTGTTTCAGGGATTCCTGTTGGTGTTTCAGAAAATCACATTCTGTTCGATTATTGGAGCTGTAATTCCCTTCACAGTTTTTGCATTTCCAGAGTTCAGCTTGTTCTTTTCGTGGGCACACTTCTTTGCTACGGGGTTCTGAGCAAAGTTGGCAGGTTGGGGTCTTTGCTCTGCACTGCTTTACAGAGTGTTTTGTAGATTGGCAGAGTCTACAGATTCTGACAAGTGGAATGTATAGGGTCAGTTTTTTCCTTGTGTATCTCAAGTAAACAAACTTGGGAAGGGTCCTGGTTTTGAATGTCAGCTTTACTGCTAATGTGTCTTCTCTAGCTCCACCAGCGTCGGTTTGGGTCTATTTGGTGATCCGTTCTGCAGAGTTCAAGGTTGGGTTTCATGCATTTGACTTCATCCCTGCAATAATTTCCTCCGTGCTTTCTCCTAAACCGATGTAGTGAATGACCCCAATCGATTCAGTGTCTGAGGTTGCCCGATAGATTGTAACATCGTAGCGACCAAATTTTTTCTCTTTAACAAGTTTCTCTAGGAGATTCTCTGAAATTTCATTTAGTTCAACTAAGTGGAGCCCACGCGTGATGTTTTTTCTGACGTTTTTGATGTACATGAGGTCCAGTATTTTTTCCAGATTTATTGCAAAGACAATGGGTTCCTAAAGGGCTTCCCTGGCGTCAGAGTCTTGGTATTTAAAAATGATGGAGTTTCCAGTCACTAAAACTTCCCTCGCTGGAATGCCATCTGGCGTGCTACTATTGTGTGCCTCCATGCTGCCTACACTAAGCCCATCCCAGTGAGCGACAAGATGGCGGACGCCTGCCTGTCGAACACGGTAGAGCGAAAACGGTTCACACAAGGGAGTGATTTGAAGTGATCTCTAAGCAATACACAATGATTTTAGTAAACCCGAGCACATAGATATATTCTAGTTTTGTGATGGAATAACATGAAAAATTTATATCCTAAGCCATTATTACACTTAATCCCTCAAATTTGGAAGAGCTCACTCGCTGACGAATCACACTCACCCGGCCGCGCAACGAGCAATTTCATGTTAATTGTCGTGTGGGAGAGCAATGCGGAACTCGACTTCGCGAGCTCTTACAGTAACAAGGATAGGATTGCAAGTGTTGCATAAACTTCTCCCAAAAGTATCCGTTTATCTAAAATGTGTTCCAAGGGCAGCACTCTAGAACCCAATAGATAAGAGAAAAAACACACCCAGATGATAGACCCTACACCGATATGACGAGTAGACAGCTTCGGATGAGAAATAATGCTTATCATAGATAATGAAACCTTCGAGTGGTTCTGATATCGCCGGTCAAAATAACACAAGAGAGGGAGGTTGAAAATCATTACTTATGTTTCGTCAAGATGCTCACGTCGATTTTCGGAGTGAATAGTTATGTTTACGTATAAAACGATAAGCCCAATTAATTTCCTAATATAGTTAAATGTGTCAAATCTAATCTCAAAAAAATATATATCGTATACAACTTTTGTTTGCAATATCCTAAATTTAACTCAAATGACAAGCATTGAAATGCATATATGCAACATGACATGCAACAAAGTTGTAATACTGTATGGGGAGCATTGAAATGCGATAGATATTATTCCAGTTTAAAGGTATGACCGATATTGAGGCTACATCCATGGTCTTCTCCAACTACCCCAAAAATCATCCCTTGTACGATGAATTAAATAATTGTCATCTGGGACTACTGAAAGCGAAAAAGCTGATGACTACCCGAGTGAGATCATTTGCTTGCAACCACGGTGTTACAGCATGTTGCTTGAATCCGACGTCACAAAATCAGCTGCTAAGAGTATCAATTACCAGACACAAGCCAAAAATTAAAACATGAACAATACAGAGACATCCATAACCAGAAAACCTACACACACTTTGAGACCATACACAACATTCGCGCGCAAGCATGCCAGCTTCAAACTGTACGCACTATTGAAAAATTTCTCAGTAAATTTGTAAACAAACGATACTATCTCAACTCCTGCAGCACTCTTGCCTATGGCTATCCAGGCATTCTCAAAAAATAAAATTGAAAATAAGCCTACCGTCACTAAAAAGAGGAAAAGATGTGTCGTGGGTGATGATGATGTAAACTTGGATTTAAATTGTAGGAGGCATAAGCCATGTGAGACCGTCTTTGGCTTATGTACTCGAGTGAATGATGAAAGTACGTCAACATCAACAGGTTTAATCCGGTAGATATTCCTTGTATGTAAATATTCCTTGTATAAAAACAGTCCTATGTGATAAATAAATCAAAAACCTGAAATTTGTTTGATTGTCAATATAAATATGTATTGAAAATGCGTGAACGTATAGCACTGTAACCCCCACTCCTAGTACGATGAAAATGTCCCTAACATGATGAAAAATGATTTTAACATCATAAAAATGTTTATATGTAAACCCATGTATCTATATCATAAATATATAAATATAATCTTAACCTTGTTTCATTGTCCACAGAAAAAAGCGCATCTGAAAATACGTGAACGTATCGCCAACTATTCCATTCCAAACGATGAGCCCTGACGAAACTCTGAAAATAAAATATGCATACAACGAGGAAAAAATTAATGGATTTCATCGAATAATATCGGTTGTGCTATGAAATACCACGTACTAACTATGGTCATCACCTATAAAGAGAAAGATGTCATAATCTACGTATTATAACGATCGAGCAACCCCACCGTGCGAAATAATCCAATCAAAATAACTCAATACAATTATAATTGCCATTTACAAGGCCTATTAACAAATATCTATATAAACCGACCGAAACCGATGCTTAAGCCAGGTGATTTAAGGTACACCCTACTGCATGTCCAAAAGAAACAAACGCCATTCCTACCGAACGCGGCAAGTGATTAAAGGTACACCATACTTCATGACCGAATGAATCAACGCTATTTCTACCGAACGCGGCAAGTGATTAAAGGAATACCCTACTGCATGCCCCAAGAAGTGCGAGTTAAGATATGATCACTGATCGACATTGACGGAGAAAGGTCTTCCCGTGCAAACTAAGTGCCAATTGCGTTTGGACTACCCCAATAGCAATTAAATTAGTCACAAAATGCAATTAACGGAACCTACAAGTACAATGTCCGAGCTATATAGAGGCTAAGTCGAACACATAAAGTCATTACATACTTTCTAACCATTACAGTGTCCCATTTGCGTTTAGGTGAGCCCCAATCTCAGGCGCCTGACTCCCCTCTTCTATCCTCCCTCTTCCCGGGCGTTCTCTCTGCACTTACAGTAATTAACTTGACCACAAGAGTAATTGTCTTGACCTATAAAGACTTAGTAATTACAATGTCCGAGTTATAAGGTGGCAAAGTCGGACACACAATGTTATTAGATACATCCTAACCATTACATTGTTCCAATTGCGTTTGCGTGTCATTCCCAGCCGGCGATCGTGAAATAGGGCGTGCAAAAATCTTTAGAAATTACGTTTTACGTGAGATATTAACTACTCATGGCAGATAATTACACACCAGTCTGCCTGCCTCATACAGGCAGACAGATTGGGTGCATGAAGTAAATTAACATATAAGTAGAAATAGTATACCCCTATGGGTGTAGCTACCAGGAATAAAATGAGAGGCTTAAGCTCCACAATTCTAAATTTATTTTCGACATAATTTGACTGTTATGTTTATTATTAAGAATTATGAATGCCTAATTCTTCTCTTGACTGTATAGTAGTTGTAGGATATTTGAACCTATTTGAAAATATGTTATATACGCTATGTTTCTATACAGGCACGAGCCAAGGTAGGGGTGCTACTCAGACCTAAAGATTGCTACCATGTGAGCAGAATACCAATTTGAATATTATATTATGGCTAATCAAGGATAATGCATTGGTTTTACACATGCACCTGTCTGTATATACACTGGAAATGCTTGAAACGAGGGCCGAGGAATTCCCTATAGCTAGCTGCAACTGTACATTTGTGTAAGGTTGAAATCCTGCACCCATGTGGATACAGAAAATATCCTACTGTAGAAATCTATAATGCAATTATTAGTCTGCTCTAGATTTAGAAACCTAGTCTGAGATACGTAGTAGGCACATAGTAAAATACTATTACTCCTACCTGTCTTCAGTGAAGCTCTTTGGGGTTTCAAGGTATAGCCTTCGTTAATTTAGTTGGTGAATAATTTACCACATATATTAGCCAGTAATCCCTGGCTGAGTATTGACTATTATGTTAGATGGGCCTATAACAATAATGTAACAGTGAAATTCCCTAATTTCTCAGTAGATTCTTTCCTACACAAATAAATATATACACTTCACTAACTAATTATTATTCACACTATCTGAAGACACTTGCCACAAAGTAACTAGCTTTGGCATGTTACAGCAGTTCGTTTCCACAACGAATTGTTTTATCAAATAGAACAACACTCAATGGATTCTCTGATTCAAACAGAAACAAACAAACGGTGTGTTGCTTGATCGAGCTTCGGAGAGTTACGAAAGCTCTCACGGGTGTTTTTCTTGGAATGCGTTGTTGCCATATTTGTCTCAAGGTTTTTATCTGAATCATTTACTCATTCCGACGAATATATTCCATGGCTTTTTGTGCGTGGGTATACGTATTTATTTAATCAAAATAAATACTTGTTTCACTGCCATTATAGTTGGAAGCAGTTTTGTACTAGCTGAACGAAAATATTGTAACTATTTACAGAGAGATGCAAACAATGATTTCAAAAGAGACGATTGCTTAATAGCAATAGGTGCTTGTGATGCACGCATAATGTGTTTTGTGTTTTTAGGATAATGTAGGGTCAATTGGGAACCTCTACAGCCTCTAATACTTTTGATCAGCACTCTCCCGCACAACTTACCAACAACACTCAACAGACTGATACCTCTCGAGTTACAGAATTCATTTTGATCTCCTTTGCCCTTATACAGCGGAACAATGCAGGTAGTGCGCCACTCAATTGGTATCACACCTGTCACAGAACACAAGTTCAGTAACCTCACCAACCATTCGACAATCGTTACTCCACCCTACTTCAGGCAATCGGTCGCAACGCCATCCAAACCAGGGGCTTTCCCTGCTTTCATCACCTCCACCGCCTCATCACCTATACCGCCTCTAGGTTGTGGGCCCATTATATGCGATGGCTGTTAGGTTGAGACGCGACCCCGGGCTGTTCACTGATAGGTAGAACACAGTGATAGGGACCCTACACCTAACCTCTCCAGCTCCAGCGACAAAAGATCTGCATGCTTATCAAGTAACTCCAGCAGGGAAACCTCACCCAGCCCCAAAAAAAAAAAGATAGAGACAAGAAACAGAAGCCTGAAACAGAGCCTATAGACAACCTCATCTTCCAACCATCAGTCGTTCAAATGGCCAACATTGTTGTTTGTATGCATACTCATGTGGGAAAGGGACATAAAAGGTATTCTAAGCACGCTTGTCTCAAACTTAATCTGTAATGTGTTGTCGTGTATTTCAATCCTGGTATGTCTTCACGTGTGTTTTTTGGACAATATCTTTGATGTATTGCTAGGAATATTTTTCCTGTTGAACTTGTTTGCTGTTGTAACCATTATTGTAACATCGAGTGCCTCAATAAAGATAATTTTAATTATTATTATCATTATTATTATTACAATTATTATTAATAAAATAATAATAATAATAATAATAATAAAAATACTAATAATAATAATAATAATATTAATGGAAATTATTATAATAAAAGCTTTATTAAAACCATCAAGGGCATAGATGTGCATTTGAAACATAACTAATTCAAATAAACATATGAGTAATTCGCCGGAGTAAGGCAGGCGAGTCAAATCAGGGAGCACATTAGAAATAATAATTTTATACCTAACGCTATGATAGGTGATTCAAAGAAATCCGTAGCTAATTACACGTGTTTATTTCTTTTGCAGTGTAGACCTTTATAATTTCCATACCAATTAAGAAGAGTGTATTAAAGTGTATTGTCATGCACGAACTGATAACTGAGGAGGATAAATACTGCACGACCTACCAAACACGGTATAGAACAGATATCAGCTGAAAAGAGAACTCCCACCTAATGTACCAATTGTACACTGAAATATCTAGAGCCCTCTTATTACCAGTGAAAAAGTATATACTGCACACACAACACTACACAAGCCTCATGTCCTCGCTTCTTATCGGCTGGTGGCGTGAAAATCACATCCTGAACAAGACTTGAAAAATACGAGAGAAAAAGAAAGGCCGAAACGATAGAAGGGAACTTCAATTTTCCTTACTCGGTATAAGTTGAGTAAAACTTCATTTTGTGTATTATTTCATTCCTAAGTGCGAAGCAGTCTCTGTCACCCTATTTATTCTCCGTTCTCTTGACCAAAAGCCCCACCACAGTACCACAACCATATTTGATTATTCACTCCTACGTTCTTGAAATAGTTTTTTTCTATATGATTTGAATCGTTACCCCTCTGAGCTGTGCGGGGAATTTTAAAGCCTAACGCCCTCTACCCTCCCCCCCTTTACCCGCAAGCTGTTCTGATGACTTCTACCTGCCCCGCTCTCAAATTGAGGGTGAGAGTGGTGCGCTGCGTCAAACAAATATTTCACTCCGACATTCCTGATCACTCAACCTTTTTTTTTAGATATGCAAATTTGCATTTCAACTAGTCAGACGGATTATGCCCTAGTGGGAGTATTTTAACTAACTGAATTTGATTAAATTGTTGTTCTTCCTCGTGTGGTAACAGTACCCCGAAACAGAAAGTACTAGGTACCAATTATCAGTTTCAAGTCATTACAGCTCACAGAAGCTGTGGGCTTGCAGTGTTCGGTTGGTTGAATGACGAAATGATTGCTAAAAATTGAATCGGTAAAATTTAGAAATATGATTATCGCATTACAAAGAATAAATTAGTATGAATGATCAAACGATTGAATTATCGCTTGGCAAAATTAAATAAGTTATGAAATAAGAATGAGCTCTGACTGAATGAGGGTTTCGAATTTGCCATGTAGTAAAATGCGATAAAGTATAAATAATAGATTGACGAACGGCTTAATAATAATAATAATAATAAAATCTTTATTGGCAACCAACATGGGCATAGTTTTACAATTGAGACATCTTATTTTAGGGTTACAGTCAGAACAAAGTTATAAAATTACCGCACACAACTAAGAACAAGTTACGGCATACAACTCTATCCTGCCTATGCGTATAGTAATTCTCTCCATCGCCTTAACAATGACGAGGCAGCGAGCGCATCACCAGAGCAGATTGCAACGAGGATTTCATTTGGGGAGTTCATAACTCGAGTCATAAGGCTGTGTGCCGCCTTACGAAACAGTACCTTGATGTGATCTGATTGATTTTCAGCAAAAACCCGGCTCGCTGACGTCGAGCGAGGGACCTGCATCAGCCGTCTAAATGTGTCATTATAACTCACTGTCAATTTCCTCACGCTATATTGA
>SDVV010042807.1:0-10306 GCA_016164225.1 Gammarus roeselii
TATAAATATATATATATATTGCCTCCGTATTCATTTCCTGAACTCAGACTTCCTCTTAGTAAGTGAACCCCTTCGATATCCTTCAAACTCATAGTTTTAGTTGGAAAAAAATTCAACTAATGAAGTAGACTTGCAATGGGACACTTATCAAGATGCTCTGCAAGAGGGTGGAGCCCAACAATTAAGGAACGGTTCGCTTTGTTTGCGTTATTTCTTAATTTACAGTAGGGAAAAAAAATTCGCTCAGGATAAAAGAGTAAGAGAAATCTTCAATAATAATTTTACGCTCGTCATTTGAACTCATCAAAAATTTAATTTGTATTATCCATTTAGAAAGGTTGTCCAGATACTAACCAGAGACGAATTTTCTTTCGCTACTGTACAGTAGCAAGAGGAAATTAATTTATGAATGAAGATTAAAAAGAATCTTCAATGTTTATTTTCCACTCGATGTTTGGACTCAACGGAAGTTTAATAATTTTATTCAATAAGGAACTTTGTCCGGATATATTACAGTCGGAATTTCCCAGAGAAAGATAAATTATACGTATGAAGGGCAGAGTTTTTTTTTGTAGACTAACCATAAACGGATTTTCTTTCGCTACTGTACAATTGATTTTTTTTTATTACATTTTTGATAGTGAATGAATGTATTTTTACTGCAGCCAACAACGTTCAATTGTGTAGCTGGTTTCTAGGCAGTCCATAAAACACCAACCCACTCAACTGTCAAAATAAATACCCAAGGACTTTCTTAAGCCAGGACCGCTTGAGATATTCCAAGGAAAATTTTCCACTACTTTTTCTCAACCGAGGCAATGTTTCATAAGCCTATGAAAGACTCGGCCACAAACAGAATAACGCTAAAGACCATAAATTATTCTGAGACGCAGATGAGGCCAACTAAGCTCGATGGAGTGAGAATTCAAAGAGACCCTTTGGAGTGAGGCCCGATAAAGGGATTCGAGTGAATAGTAGTAGTAGTAGTTGTAGTAGTAGTAGAAGTGGTAGTAGTAGTAGTTTCTTCTGTTTTCCATCGGAGTTCCAACGTGTAGTCACTGAGTGTTCCCCCGAAGGGCACGATGACCCGTTGATTCTGTACAGCTTTGTGGTCGAAGTTAAGTTAAAGTTCACAATGAATACGCAGAGAGGACAGCGAGTTCAGGACCAAAGATGATTCGAACCTCATCAGTTTCACACGACTTCATATATTCCGGTGCGTTTTCCGAATGCAATCAGTTTATTTTGGTGTTCTGTTTCTGTGAGCAGGCGTTGTAGGTTGCACGGGGGGCTCAAGAATGCTCGTCGGGCTGTTGCGAGAGAATCACAATCCATAAGTAGGTGTTTCACACTTAGTGCCTGTCGGTGGCAACAGGGGCATGGTGGTGCGTCCGATCCCCTGTCTACGTCCATTAGGTGATTGTGGGTTATCCACGTGTGTCCCGTGCATAGACGGTTAATGAACACTTGGTCTCCCTTATCAAAAAACCTGGCGTCCCACTCTCCCACGGATGGTTCAACTGCTAGCTTTTTTTTGTCCACTCTGTTGCCAAGAGGCGTTTCATCGTGATGTTATACGTGAGTTGATGACTGGGAACCAGTCTCGGTAGTGTATGGAGATGAATTGTTCTTGCTGGGCAGACAACCGTTTAGCGAGATAATCTGCGCGCTCATTTACTCTTATTCCCACGTGTCCAGGGATCCAGCAGAACTCGATCGCTTGGCCCGTCTCGGAGATCGTGAATAGGTCGTGTTGCATTTTTCTAAGGGCAGGGTGATCAAAGTGCAGAGTTTTCAGCTTTGTGATACCTCTCAGGCTGTCTGAAAAGATAACCTATTTGAGGAGGCGGTCACTTTTTTGTGATGGAGATGGCCAATTTGAGTGCGTGCAGCTCTCACAAAAATACATAGACCTCTTTGAGAAGAGTGACCGAACGCGAGGTCCCTTCGTCTACGGCGGCAGCTCCCACTCCGTCCGATGTTTTGGAGCAGACAGTGTAGATATGGCGATGCTCAGAGTACTGTTCATCAAGAAGTCGCGATAATTCTCAGCGTTGCGTGTAAGTTGGGGTTGTTGCTTTGGGGTACGTTTACAAATCTAGGTTGACCAGCGGTGGGCTGATCATCCACGTTGGTGTGTTGATTTGAAGAATTCGATAGGATAATGAAGGCTTGATTGCTTTGCGACTGATGTTCAGCGAGGTCAGTAAGTTGTCCACACGTGGAGAAAAGGGTGGGCATATGTTCGTCTTAGCCGTAAAGAGGCGTTTATTGAGAATGTTGGTGACGTCACTGAGTGCTGGGCTATTGATGTAGCTCCTTGTCTTGAAATAGTACTGTAGTGAGAGTTTGTCGCTTCGGAGCGGAAGTGGAAGCTCGTTAGCAAGCACGTTCAGGTATTTGATGGGTGTGGAACGGAGGAACGCACCGGTTGTGATACACAAGGCGTTATTTACGATGATGGAGGGAGGTTCAAGGGTGGTTTTGGCTGCTGAACCGTAAACAATTGCTCCATTGTCAATGCGCAAGCGTATTAATGTTCTGAATAACGTCATGCCGGTGTCCACATCGGCTCCTAATTTCAAGGATGTTACAGATAGGATAAGTCCGGTTGCTTTGTTTCAGCGAGTCTCCAGGGCTGCAATATGAGGTCGCCATGTGAGTTTAGGATCCCACAAAAGAACGAGGAATTTTATTGATTCCTCGTATACTAGCGGAGTGTTGTTTAGCGTTAGGGCTGGTTATAGGTGTAAGCCGGGCACGAGAGTCAAGTGCATGCTTTTCGTTTTGGAGGGCGAATATCGGAATCCGTTTAAGGAGGCCCAGTTCCCGACTAGGTTCCTGTTGAATTGTTAAGAGGCTAGGGTGCCTGTAGCTTATTTGCAAGTCGTCCACGAATTGTGATGAAAGCAATCTTCCGTCGCGCGGGAGAATGTCTGCTATCTGGTCGATTTTGAGTATGAAAAGAGTGACGCTGAGGACGCTTACTTGGGGGACGCCCAATTTGTGGATGTAACGTGGTAAGTGGCCTCTCAGCCCTTTGCGGTGGAGATCCTTCAAGATGCCATATTTCCAGGTGGTAGCGTGTGCTGTTTCCACGTCGATAAATATGGAAACCACATTTTCCCCTAGGACAAATGCCTGTTTAATGTCTGATTCCAGTCTTACAAGGTGGTCCGTCGTAGAGTGGCGCTTACGGCCGCCACACTGAATACTGTTTAGGCCTGCATGCATATCAAGGTAGTCGACAAGGCGCGTGTTTATCATTCTTTCCATGGTCTTGCAGAGGACGCTGGTAAGAGCGACGGGGCCATAGTTATGTGGGTCACCGTAGAATTTCACGGGTTTGGGTATTGGGGTAATTATAGATTCTCGCCATCGATCGGGAAAAAATTAGTTCGAATACTGAGTGTTGAACACTTTTAATAAGTGCTCACGGGTGCCATCTAGAAGATTCTTGATCATGTTGATGTGCACCTGGTCTGCCCCAGATGAAGTTTCACGTATATGGTCTATTGCGCACTGTAGTTCGTGGAGTGAGAAAGGTTTGTTGTAGGCCTCTTCGTTTCTAGAAAAAAGTCAAGATGTTCACTTTCGCGCAAGCCTTTTTCCCGTTAGAAAGCAGTCGTGTAGTTTGTTGATTGCGATATCTGGCTAAAAGTCTGAATAGAATAAGTTCTGTTTACGTTTGAAAGGATGTTAATAGGTCGCTTGGATTTTCCCTGGATACGTCGGATTTTTCCCACACTTGGAAGAGGGGGTGTTTCGATTAATAGTGTTGACTAACTGAGCCCAGCTTTCACGTTACTTCTCCACTCGGAGTTTTCGGTCTACAGCAGATGCCCTTTTCTACGCTACTCGGATCCTGGGGGACCGTCAACGTTGGTAGGCATTGTATAGTCTTTCATGCTTATCTCTGGCTTCTTGCCATTCTCGGCACCACCATGGTTTCGGAAAGAAGGTTGAAGTGGCATATTGGGGTCGTGTTCCGAAAGGTTTTCGGAGATGCCATCCATATCGCTCCACGCGATGTGTGCTGAGTATTCCACCCAGCTGGCTTTCCGGTAGTTGAATCGAAGTTCTTCTGGGGCAAAGTTTCTTTGTTGGTTGGTGAGAAGCGATATGATGACTGGGTTGTGGTCACTGTCGTGTGTTGAAAGCAAAACTCCCAAACGAGTTGGGGTGCAAGAGTGATTTGATTTGGGCCTCATTTCCACCAGAGCCTCAACGTGGGTGCAAGAGTGGGCGAGCATATGAATAAATCGAAGGCAGTTTCACTTTCGGGAGTGATTCGGGTGGGTTGTCCGTCGTTGAGAAATACCAGGTTGTGAGTGTTTATGGTGTTAGCCATTATCACTCCCCTGGGGTCTGTTCTCATGCATCTCCATGCTCCATGGTAGTTGTTGAAGTCTACAAGGAGGAGTATTGGCGAGGGCAGTTGGTTTAGCAATTCGGTCATTAGTGCTTCCGAGAGGTCATGGCTTCTTGACGAGTAGATGGATACCACTGTTATTGGCCTTGAGACGCATATCTTAATAGCGATAGCTTGGAGTTCTGTCCTCAGGAGAAGGGGGAGGTGAGGTACGCTTTGGTGGATCATAAGTGCCACACCGCCGTGAGCAGTCACGTTGGTGTGGCCTTCGCGGGGGCTTATGATATATTGGGGGATTCTGAAGGTGGCGGTCTCTCGGAGTTTGATCCCTTGGAGGCCCATCACCAAAGGTTTATGGGTGGCGACTAAGGATAGTAATTCGTCTTTCTTGTTTTCGAGCTTTTGAAGGCTGTTCACACTCAGACCTTGTTGATCTAGAGTGGTCGCGTGATTTGCTGGAGCTTTTGTGGTGTTCGCGTTTTTGGGTTTGCCCAGGGGTTCCGCGTCGGGAGTGTTCACGGGAGTATCCGCCTTCGGTGGAAGGCGGTCTGCTGTGATTGCTGCGGTCGCGGCTGCGAGTGCTCTTGTGGGAGGACGAGGGGTTGTGCTCTTTGTCTTTGCTTTGTGAGCGAGTGCACTCTTCTTCTTCGTTAGCCTTTTTGATCTGCGTGGGTGGTTGTGCGGCGTGCGAGCTATTTGGGGCAGGTAAGAGACTGGTTGTTCAGAGGTCTCGCGTATGAGTTTTTCGAGATTATCGCCGTCGTCGAGGTCGTGATCGCTCTCGCTGGTGGTGTGTTTGTGAGTCGGGTTTGTTAACGGTGGGTCGTGTCCCTCGCAGTGGTTTTCCTCGAATGGAGCCGCATTTGAGACAGGTGGAGGTAGTTCTGAATTCTTGTCCTGGTGGGTCGTTTTTTGAGAGTTGTTACTGATCTTTTTGCTCTGTGGCGCCTGGGTATCGGAGGCTTCTTGATCTCTTTGCCTTTTCGTTTTCATAGTAGTGAGCCTTGCTGCGTGGTCAACTGCGGGGGATGCATCCATCTCGGCGTCCTCCTGGGCTTCGCAGAAATTATTTCTAGGACTGTGCATCTTTGGGGCAAGGGAATTGCTGGGCCAAGTGAACAAGCGCTGCAGCCGGGTAGGAATATTGGATTCTTATTACGATGTTGTCCTGACGATGTGTTGATAGCGTCGGGGGAGTTTGGTTGAATTGACGATTTGACTGCTTTGGCATAGTTGAGACGGTTTGGGTTATTGTCTTTCCAGATTTGGATGGCTTGTTTCCGTGTAACTCTGCGTTCGTTTTGTGTGGTTGATATTTCTTTTTGGTATACTGGGCAGTCGCGGTCGCCTGCCTCATGGTAGCATGAGCAGTGGTATCATTTATGGTGGCTGGCTGTGCAGTTTTTCCGTCGTGCTTGCCGGCGCACTACCTACAATGTTGGGGTGTATGCGGCTGGCAGTATGCGATGACGTGGCCGTATTCAAAGCTTTTTTTGCACATTGGGGGCCATGTTGCAACTGGGTAAGTTTCAGTTCTTCCTTGTTCACCCGGGATTACTATGAATTCCGATGCGTCGTATCCTGGGAAGGTAATTCGGTATGCGGTAAACTTGCGTTGCGTGATTTTATCCATGTTGTTTGACGGACTTCGGTAACTCCGTAATCCTCAGCCAGACCTTCAGCGAAAACACTGAGGTCATTTGTAGGTGTGTGACGGGAGGTGTACATAATTCGTTTGGTATCGTTGAAGGACGGATGTGTTTCAACTGTAACTTTGAGTTTGTTTATGTGCGTAATCTTTTTTATAGCGTTACTTTGTTCACGCTCTTCGACGTAGGCCAGATATTTCTTTCCCTGTCGTTGAATTTCTTTCGGTTTTCCTCCAAGTTGTTTGATGAGTGACTTCATCATTATAAATGGGAAAGGCAACTTTGCTTGCACTACTTTCTTTAAACGTTATGAGAAAGTGGGTGGAAAATGGTGCTGGTCTTTTCTCCTGGGTAGGAGGGTCATTCTGGGAAGAGCGCATCGAGACTACAGCCTCTCGTTGCCCGACCCCGTGATCTATCTGGTATTGGAGGATCCTCTCTCTGTCTCCTCCTCGGGGCAATCTTTATGTCCGGTAGGGTGTCACTTTACTTTGCAGTAAAAACAGTGCGGTTCTTCGCACCAGCACGACTGGGGATCTTTCCATTTGTCATGGTCGTCTTGGAAGCAGTAAGAGCATCTTTGCTTACCATTACAGTCTCCACTCATGTGTCCGTATTTCTGGCATTTATAACATCGCATCGGACGTCTCTCGAATGGTATTTTGTTAGAGTAGGGCAGTTGAAATTTAGTATTAGGGCTGTGGTAGTCTCTCTCCTTGGTGTGATTTTCGGGGCGACCTTTGCTTCGACAACGCAGTCTTTGTATTGAACGAATCCAGTGATGTACTCCTCGATTTCCTCCTTCGGGATATCTTCAGCGAAGATCAAACCTGAGCTTGTAGAGAAAGTCGGGTGTGGCACTATTTTGCATGTCTTTTCACAGAGTCTAGTTTTGGAGATAATTCTGTCACTTTGAAGTTCTGTGTCTACTCTGATGGCAAAACCTTCGTCGCCGCTAGTGGCGACGCTCAGGACTGGGCGGCCAGTGAAAGAGCCCAGCTCTTTTCGCAGAGTGTATGGACAAATATCCGGTCTGTCTTTGGCGTCGAACGGGATCTTCAGGTATTCGGGAAAGGTATGACTATTGTTGAACAAGTTGTGTTCATTAAATGGTGTGTATTGCTTTCTCCTTGCAGCCCTCTGAGCTCGGTTGGGGTTTTTGTAGGGTGGAGAGTCGTGGAAGTTGTCGTCGGACGTATAGGTAGGGGTACTTGCGTAGGTCAAGGGTTCTTTTTTTCTTTTTTACGAGTTCGTGGATATGGAGACAAATGGCCTTGACATGACCCTCGAGCCTCGTTAGACGGTCGTCAGTTGCGCTAGGTTCTGCGGGGAAAACTTCTGCTTCCTGCTCAGAGAGGCCGGTCGTTTGGCCTAGTAGATTCCTGATTTCTTGGACGTTCCTGGTTAACTCGTCGGTGCGGTCGTCTCTCCGGTCATCTTCGGCTGAGGTGGCGTTGGTCATCAAGGAAATGCTGACGTTCTTGGCCGTTGGAATCTCGGACTTCGTCACTCTAGAGGGGGTGCTGGTCCCTCCGGGTGGGGCTTCTTCCTTCCCCCCATTGGACCCCTGGTTCACGCTAGAGGCCAGGGGGCTCACTCTTAAAGGCCTCTTGACCGGCTTTACCGCTTCCAACGTTAACGTTAATTAAACACTTTGCCAGCAGAACAAACGTGCGGTTCAAGGTCCCAGCACAAACTAGGGACTAGCCTGTGCTATCTAAGGGGTTCTCAGTTAATTAACCGTAAGTGAACAAACGCGGATTCGTATTGAGTGAGACCCGTTAGAGTGAGACTATCGTGAGCGAGCCCGTTTGAGACTCGAGTGAGACTCGATAGTGAGGTGCGAGTGAGGTCAGGTAGATTGAGGCTAGAGTGAGACCCGTCAGAGTGAGACTATCGTGAGCGAGCCCGTTTGAGACTAGAGTGAGACGCGATAGTGAGGTGCGAGTGAGGCCAGGCAGATTTAGGCTAGAGTGAGACCCTTTAGAGTGATGTTTGAGTGAAGCTCGAGTGAGACCCGTTAGAGTGATGTTTGAGTGAGGCTCGTGTGAGACCCGTTAGAGTGATGTTTGAGTGAGGCTCGGGTGAGACCAAGTAGAGTAATGCCGGTTCGAGCGAGGCCTCATAAAGTGAGGTTAAAGTGAGACCAACGATACTTACATCTACAGGCATGGTCCTAGCAGGCGCAATAACATTAACTTAGTGTAACTTGGCCGCTTGGAGCAAAGCACAGTGAATTAAAAACTTAGTGTAACGTGGCCACTCAGTGCAGAGCACAGTGAATTCAAAACTTAGTGTAACGTGGCCACTTGGAGCAAAGCACAGTGAATTCAAAACTTAGTGTAACGTGGCCACTCAGAGCAGAGCACAGTGAATTCGAAACTTAGTGTAACGTGGCCACTTGGAGCAAAGCACAGTGAATTCAAAACTTAGTGTAACGTGGCCACTTGGAGCAAAGCACAGTGAATTCAAAACTTAGTGTAACGTGGTCACTCAGAGCAGAGCACAGTAAATTCAAAATATTTTCTTCGCAAAACACAATTCACGGGTCTCATAGGTCAAGTTAGACCAAGTTGGTGACGTTGCGCCTACAAGGGACACGTTTCTCTTAAGGCGTGGTTTGAATGCGACCAGAGTGAAGCCTAATATGAGATCAAGTGAGGGCAGTGGAATATGGCCTTGTGGGACCCGTAAGATTTATAGGTATTGACAGGCTCATCAAGATAACGGTGACCCTCTATATATTCGGTCGACCCGTTATGCTCGTATAATGGATGAGCTGAGACACCGCAGACGAGCAGATACACTGTGGACAAGCAGAGATACCGTGGACTAGCGGAGACACCGTGGACGAGCAGAGACAGTGTTGCAGGCTGAGGAGAAGGCGTTCGTAGTCTGGGTCTACAGTATATAGTGCGAGGGAGAAGTGTTTATTCACATCAATGGAAAGATGTTTCTGATGAAATGGAATATTTCTCCTCCGAGCAATATATCCTTTATGTGAAGAAAGAAATGATTATTTTTTGGACTGTTAGTGATATTGGGAAAAAATGTACTCGAAGAAATACTGTAGTACCCAGGAAACACTGGTACCCAGGAAACAGTGTAGTACCCGAGAAATACTGGTACTCGGGAAACACTGTGGTACCTGGGAAGCGCTGGTACCCGAGAAACATTGGGGTACCCAGGAAATACCATGGTGCCTGGGAAAAACTAATGGCCAGTAAACACTGTGGTACTCTGGAAACACTGGCCCCCAGGAAACACTGTGGTGCCCGGGAAACACTGGCCCCCAGGAAACACTGTGGTGCCCGGGAAACACTAGTGCCCTGGGAAACACTGTAGTGCCCGGAAAACACTGTGGTACATGGAAAACACTGTGGCATCAGGAAACAACTAGTACCCAGGAAACACTAGTACTCAGGAAACACTAGTACCCAGGAAACACTAGTACCCAGGAAACACTAGTACCCAGGAAACACTAGTACCCAGGAAACACTAGCCAGGAAACACTGTGGTACCCGGGAAACACTGGCACCCATGAACCAAACACTGTGGTTCCCGGGAAACACTGGTACCTAGGAAACACTGGTACCCAGAAAGCACTGGCAACCAGGAAACACTGTGGTGGCCGGGAAACGCTGTGATACCCGGGAAACGCTGTAAAACCCTGGGAACAGTGATGCTTGGTACACTATGATACTTGAGCAATGTGATACCTGAGATACACATCTGATCGGACCAGTATGGGTACTTGGAACACACTGTGGCACTTGGAAAACACTGTGGTACATGGAAAACACTGTGGTACTTGGAAAACGCTGTTACTTAGAAAACATCCTGTTAAAACACAGTGGTACTTGGACAACACTGGGGGACTTGGAAAACGCTGTGGTAGCTGGAAAACATTGTGGTACTTGAAAAACACTGGTACTTGAAAAACATTGTGGCGCTTGGAAAACACTGTGATACTTAGAAAACCTTGTGATATTTGCAAACGCTGATACATGGGAACTATGAAACACTTGAAGGTCCTGTATTACTAGGATATCACTGTGGTATTTGAAAACACCGTGTTACCTGGGAAACATGTTACATGGAAAACACTGTAATAGTTGGACAACACATGAAACACTTGAAGGTCCTGTATTACTAGGATATCACTGTGGTATTTGAAAACACCGTGTTACCTGGGAAACATGTTACATGGAAAACACTGTAATAGTTGGACAACACATGAAACACTTGAAGGTCCTGTATTACTAGGATATCACTGTGGTATTTG
>SDVV010042808.1:0-10306 GCA_016164225.1 Gammarus roeselii
CTAGAACAACTAGAACAACTAGAACAACTAAAACACCTACAAGACCTAAAACAACTAAAACAACTATAACAACTAAAACAACTATAACAACTTGAACAACTAAAACACCTAGCACAACTAAAACACATAAAACAACCAAAACACATAAAACAACTGAAACAACTAAAACCAATGGAACAACTACAACAACTAAAACAACTAAAACAACCAAAACAGCTACAACAACAAAAACAACATAAACAACTATAACAACTAAAACAACTAGAACAACTAGAACAACTAGAACAACTAAAACAACTAAAACAACTAAACAACTAAACAACTAAAACAACTAAAACACCTATAACAACTAAACACCTAAAAAACTAAAACATCTATAATAACTAAAACACCTATAACAACAACAAAAAAACTAACACATAGAACACTTAAAACACCTATAACACCTATGAAACACTTATAACACCTAAAACATCTTAATCACATAAAACAACTAGAACAACTAGAACACCTACAACACCTGAAACAACTACATCACCTGAAACACCTATAACACCTAAACACATGCAACAACTATAACTACTATAACAACTAAAACAACTGAAACAATTAAAACAACTAAAACAACTTGAACAACTATAACAGCTAAAACAACATAAACAACTATAACAACTAAAACAACTAAAACAACTATAACAACTAAAACAAATAGAACAACTAAAACAATTAAAATACTAAAACAACTAAAACAACTAAACAAACTAAAACAACTATAACAACTAAAACACTCAAACAACCAAAACACCTTAAACAACAATAACACATAGAGACATAAAACACCTACAACACCTTAACACCTAAATAACTAAAACACCTAAACAACTAGAACACCTAAAACAACTAGAACAACCAAAACAACTAGAACAACTACAACAACTAGAACAACCAAAACAACTAAACAACTTGAACAACTAAACAACTAAACAACTAAAACACCTATAACAACTAAAACACTCAAACAACCAAAACACCTTAAAACAACTATGACACATAGAACACATAAAACACATTAACACCTTAACATATAAGATAACTAAAACACCTAAACAACTAGAACACCTACAACAATTAGAACATCTAAAACAACTAAACACCTAAAACAACTAAAACAACTACAACAACTAAAACAACAAAAAACAACTAAAACCACTAAACAAAAAAACAACTAAACAACTAAAACATCTGAAACAACTATAACAACTAAAACAACTAAAACACCTAAAACAACTATAACAACTATGACAACTAAGTCAACTATAACAACTAAAACAACTAGAACAACTAAAACAACTAAGACAACTAGAACAACTATAACACCTAAACAACTAAAACACCGCAAACAACTAGTACACCTAAATCAACTAAAACACCTACAACAACTAAAACACCTATAACAACAAAAATACCTAAACACCTTGAACACCTAAAACCCCTATAACACCTATATAACACATATAACACCTATAACACCTAGAACACCTAAAACAACTCTAACAACGAAAACACCCATACACATAAACAACTAAAACATTTAAAACCCCTAAAACACTTAAAAAACAACTAAAACACCGATAAAAACTACAACACATGAAACAACTATAACACCTAAAACATTTAAACAACTAAAACAACTAAACCAACTATAACACCTAATACAACTATACTAACTATAACAACTGAAACAACTAAACAACTATAACAACTGAACAACTAAACAACTAAAACCACTATAACACCTAAAACAACAACAACAACTAACACAACTACAACACCTAAAACAACTATAAGAACTAAAACAACTATAACAATTATAACAACTAAAACAACAATAACACCTAGAACAACTAAAACACCGAAAACAACTAAAACACCCAAACAACTAGAACACCTAGAACAACTAAACAACTGAAACGACTAAAAACAACTAAAACCCCTAAAACAACTAAAACAAATACAACAACTAAAACAACTATAACAACTAAAACAACTAAACAACAAAAATAACTAAAACAACTAAAACAACTATAACAACTATAACAACTAAAACAACTATAACACCTAAAACAAATAAAACACTAACAACAACTAAAACACCTATAACATTATAAAACACCCTAAACACCTAGAACGCCTAAAACACATATAACACCTATATAACACATATAACACCTATAACACCTAGAACACCTAAAACAACTCTAACAACGGAAACACCTAAACACATAAACAACTAAAACAACTAAAACCTCTAAAACACCTAAAACAACTAAAACAAATACAACAACTTAAACAACTATAACAACTAAAACAACTAAACAACAAAAATAACTAAAACAACTAAAACAACTATAACAACTATAACAACTAAAACAACTATAACACCTAAAACAACTAAAACACTAACAACAACTAAAACACCTATAACATTATAAAACACCCTAAACACCTAGAACGCCTAAAACACATATAACACCTATATAAAACATATAACACCTATAACACCTAGAACACCTAAAACAACTCTAACAACGGAAACACCTAAACACATAAACAACTAAAACAACTAAAACCTCTAAAACACCTAAAACAACTAAAACACCTATAACAACTACAACACCTAAAACAACTAAAACACCTAAAACAACTAAACCACTAAAACAACTAAAACAACTATAACACATATATCAACTTAAACAACTAAAACAACTAAAACAACTAAAACACCTAAACATCTAAAAAAAATATAACAACTATAACACCTATAACAACCAAAACAACAAACCAACTAAAACAACTATAACAACTTAAACAACTAAAACAACTAGAACAACTATAACAACTAAACAACTAAAACAACTAAAACAACTAAAACAAAATAAACAAAAAAAATATATAACAACTAAAACACCTATAACCACTAAACACATAAAATAACTAAAACACCTATAACAACATAAAACAACTATAACACCTGGAACACTTAAAACACCTATAACACCTATAAATCACCTGAAACACCTAGAACACTTTAAACACATAAAACAACTAAACAACTAAAACTCTTAAAACAACTAAAACAACTACAACAACTAAAACAACTGGATAACAACTTAAACACCTAAAACAACGGAAACAACTAAACAACTAAAACAACTCAAACAACTAAAACAACTGAAAGACCATTTAACAACTAAAACACCTAAAAAATCAAAAGCTCTTAAACAACTATAACACCTATACCAATTAAAACAACTAGAACAACTATAACAACGAAAACAACTAAAACAACTACAACAACTTATACACCCACAACAACTATAACAACTGAAACAACTAAAACATTCAAAACAACTCGAAAAACTAAAACAACTAGAACAACTTAAACACATAAAACACCGAGAACACCTATAACACCTATAACACCTTAATTACCTAGAACACCTAGAACACCTAAAACAACTACAACACACAAAAAAAACTATAACACCTATAACAACTATAATAACTAAAACAACTAAAACAACTAAAACAACTAAAGCAACTAAACAACTAAACAACTAAACAACTAAAACCACTAAAACACCTAAACAACCACAACAACTAACACAACTACAACACCTAAAACAACTATAAGAACTAAACAACTATATCAACTAAACAGCTATAACAACTAAAACACCTAAACAGCTAGAACACCAGAAAAACTAAAACACCTATAACAACTAGAAACCTAAATCAACTCTAACACATATAACAACTAAACACCTTAAACTAATATAATACCTGTAACAACTAAAACACCTTTAACACCTAAAACAACTAAAACAACTAAACAACTAAAACACCTATAACAACTAAAACCATTAGAACAGCTAAAACACCTACAACAACTACAACATCCAAAACACCTAAAACAACCAAATCACCCATAACAACTAGAACACCTACAACAACTAGAACACATATAACAACTATAACACCTATAACGACTTAGATACATTAAACAACTATAACACATAGAACAACTAGAACAACTAAAACACATAGAACAACTAAAACACATAACAACTAAAACACATAAAAAAACTATAACAACTAAATTACTAAAACGTCTAAAACACATAAAACAACTAAAACATCTAAAACAACTAGAACACATATAACACCTACAACAACTATAACACCTAAAACAACTAAACAAAGTAAAACAACTAGGACAACTAAAACACATAAACAACTAAAACACCTAGAACAGCTGAAACACCTAAAAACTACTAGACCACCTACAACACCTAAAACACCTAAAACAACTAAAACATCCAAACAACTCGAACACCTAAAAAAACTAAAACAACCAGAACAAGTAAATCAACTAGAAAAACTAAAACACCTAAAAAACTAAAACAACTACAACAACTAAAACAACTAAAACAACTAAAACAACTAAACAACTAGACAACTAAAACAACTAAAACAACTATAACAACTAAAACAACTATAACACCTATAACAACTAAAACACATAAAACAACTAAACAACAAAAAACAACTATAACAACTATAACACATTTAATAACATAAACAACTAGAACAACTAGAACAACTAAAATATCTAGAACAACTAGAACAACTAAACACATAAAACAACTAAAACAACTATAACACATATAACAAATGAAAGAACTAAAACCACTGAAACAACTATAACAACTAAAACAACCACAACAACTAAAACAACTTTAACAACAAAAACAACAAAAACAACTATAACAACTAGAACAACTTAAATAACTAAAACAAATAAAACAACTAAACAACTAAACAACTAGAACAACTACAACACCTAAAACAACTACAACACCTAAAAAACCTATAACACCTAAAACACCTAACCAACTATAACAACTATAACAACTAGAACAACTGAAACACCTGAAACACCTCTAACACCTCTAACACCTAGAACACCTAGAACACCTAAAACAACTACAACACCCAAAAAAACTGTAACACCTAAAACAACTATAATAACTATAACAACTATGACAACTAAAACAACTAAAACAACTAAAACAACTATAACAACTGAAACAACTAAAACCACTAAAACAACTACAACAACTAAAACAACTAAAACAATTAAAATACTAAAAAAACTAAAACAACTGGAACAACTATAACAACTAAAACAACTAGAACAACTAAAACAACTAAAACAACTAAAACAACTAAACAAACTAAACAACTATAACAACTAAAACACTCAACTAAAACACCTTTAACAACTATAACACCTAAAACACATAAAACACCTAAAACACATAAAACACCTAAACACCTTAACATCTAGAATAACTAAAACACCTAAACAACTAGAACACCAAAAAACAAATAGAACAACTATAACAACTAGAACACCTACAACAACTTAAACAACTACAACAACTAAAACAACCGAAAAAACTAAAACAACTAAACAACTAAACAACTAAAACAAATAAAACAACTAAAACAAATACAACAACTAAAACAACTACAACAACTATAACAACTACAACAACTAAAACAACTAAAGCAACTTAAACAACTATAACAACTGAAACAACTAAAACAACTAAAACAAATAAAACAACAACAACAACTAAAACAACTACAACAACTAAAACAAATATAACAACAAGTACAACAAAAAAAAACTAAACAACTAAAACAACTAGAACAACTAGAACAACTAAAACAACTAAACCACTAAAACAACTAAAACACCTTAAACAACTTCAACACATATAACAACTAAAACACCGAAAATATCTACAACACCTAAAAAAACAAAAAATACCTATAACACCTAGAACACTTAGAACACCTATAACACCTATAAACAACTATAACACCTATAAACACCTAAAACACCTATAACACCTTAAACACCTAAAAAACTAAAACAACTACAACACCTAAAACAACTAAACCAACTAAACGACTAAAACACCTTAACAACTGAAACAACTAAAACAACTAACACAAGAAAAACAACTATAACAACATAAACAACAAAAAACAACTAAAACAACTATACCAACTAAAAAAATTATAACACATATAACAACTTAAACAACTATAACAACTAAACAACTATAACCCCTAGAACAACTAGAACAACTAGAACAACTAAAACACCTACAAGACCTAAAACAACTAAAACAACTATAACAACTAAAACAACTATAACAACTTGAACAACTAAAACACCTAGCACAACTAAAACACATAAAACAACCAAAACACATAAAACAACTGAAACAACTAAAACCAATGAGCAACAACAACAACTAAAACAACTTAAACAACCAAAACAGCTACAACAACAAAAACAACATAAACAACTATAACAACTAAAACAACTAGAACAACTAGAACAACTGGAACAACTAAAACAACTAAAACAACTAAAACAACTAAACAACTAAAACAACTAAAACACCTATAACAACTAAACACCTAAAACAACTAAAACACCTATAATAACTAAAACACCTATAAAAACAAAAAAAAACATAACACATAGAACACTTAAAACACCTATAACACCTATGAAACACTTATAACACCTAAAACATCTTAATCACATAAAACAACTAGAACAACTAGAACACCTACAACACCTAAAACAACTACAACACCTGAAACACCTATAACACCTAAACCCCTGCAACAACTATAACTACTATAACAACTAAAACAACTGAAACAATTAAAACAAGTAAAACAACTAGAACAACTATAACAGCTAAAACAACATAAACAACTATAACAACTAAAACAACTAAAACAACTTAAACAACTAAAACAACTAGAACAACTAATACAATTAAAATACTAAAACAACTAAAACAACTAAACAAACTAAAACAACTATAACAACTAAAACACTCAAACAACCAAAACACCTTAAGCAACAATAACACATAGAACACATAAAACACCTAAAACACCTTAACACCTAAATAACTAAAACACCTAAACAACTAGAACACCTAAAACAACTAGAACAACTAAAACAACTAAAACAACTAGAACAACTACAACAACTAGAACAACCAAAACAACTAAAACAACTTAAACAACTAAACAACTAAAACAACTAAAACACCTATAACAACTAAAACACTCAAACAACCAAAACACCTTAAACAACTATAACACCTAGAACACATAAAACACCTTAACACCTTAACATATAAGATAACTAAAACACCTAAACAACTAGAACACCTACAACAATTAGAACAACTAAAACAACTAAACACCTAAAACAACTAAAACAACTACAACAACTAAAACAACAAAAAACAACTAAAACCACTAAACAAACAAAACAACTAAACAACTAAAACATCTGAAACAACTATAACAACTAAAACAATTAAAACACCTAAAACAACTATAACAACTATGACAACTAAATCAACTATAACAACTAAAACAACTAGAACATTTAAAACAACTAAAACAACTAGAACAACTATAAAACCTAAACAACTAAAACACCGCAAACAACTAGTACACCTAAATCAACTAAAACACCTACAACAACTAAAACACCTATAACAACAAAAATACCTAAACACCTTGAACACCTAAAACCCCTTTAACACCTATATAATACATATAACACCTATAACACTTAGAACACCTAAAACAACCCTAACAACGAAAACACCCACACATAAACAACTAAAACATCTAAAACCCCTAAAACACTTAAAAAACAACTAAAACACCAATAACAACTACAACACATGAAACAACTATAGCACCTAAAACATTTAAACAACTAAAACAACTAAACCAACTATACACCTAATTCAACTATACTAACTATAACAACTAAAACAACTAAACAACTATAACAACTGAACAACTAAACAACTAAAACCACTATAACACCTAAAACAACAACAACAACTAACACAACTACAACACCTAAAACAAATATAAGAACTAAAACAACTATAACAATTATAACAACTAAAACAACAATAACACCTAGAACAACTAGAACACCGAAAACAACTAAAACACCCAAACAACTAGAACACCTAGAACAACTAAACAACTAAAACGACTAAGAAGAACTAAAACACCTAAACAACTAAAACAAATACAACAACTAAAACAACTATAACAACTAAAACAACTAAACAACAAAAATAACTAAAACAACTAAAACAACTATAACAACTAAAACAACTAGAACACCTAGAACAACTAAAACACCGAAATCAACTAGAACACCTAAACAACTAAAACACCTACAACAACTAGAATACCTAAATCAACAAAAACACCATAAACACCTAGAACACCTGAAGCACCAATAACACAAACAACTACAAAACCTAAAACAACTATAACACCAAGAACAACTAAACAACTAAAACAACTAAAACAACTATAACTCATATAACAACTTAAACAACTATAACAACTAAAACAACTAAAACAACTATAACACCTAGAACAACTAAAATAACTAGAACAACTATAACACCTAAAAACAACTAAAACAACTAAAACAACTATAACAACTATAACAACTATAACAACTAAAACAACTATTACAACTAAAACCCCTAGCACAACTATATCACATAAAACGACTATAACACATAAAACAACTGCAACAACTAAAACCACCGAAACAACTACAACAACTAAAACAACTAAAACACCTAAAACAACTAAAACAATTAAAACAACTAAAACAACTATAACAACTATAACAACAAAAATAACATAAAACAACTATAACAACTAAAACAAACAGAACAACTAGAACAACTAGAACAACTAGAACAACTAAAACAACTAAACAACTAAAACAACTAAACAACTAAAACAACTAAAAAAACTCAAACATCTAAAACAACTAAAACACCTATAACAACTAAACACCTAAAACAACTAAAACACCAAAAATAACTAAAACAACTATAACAAAAAATATATATAACACCTAGAACACTTAAAACACCTATAACACCTATGAAACACTCATAACACCTATAACATCTTAATCTCATAAAACAACTAGAACAACTAGAACACCTACAACACCTAAAACAACTACAACACCTGAAACACCTATAACACCTAAAACCTAAAACAACTATAACAACTATAACAACTAAAACAACTGAAACAAATAAAACAACTAAAACAACTATAACACCTAGAACAACTAAAACAACTAAAACAACTATAACAACTAAAACAACTAAAACAACTAAATCAACTAAAACAACTACAACAACTAAAACAACTAAAACAATTAAAATACTAAAACAACTAAAACAACTGAAACAACTAAACAACTAAAACAACTAGAACAACTAAAACAACTGAAACCACTAAAACAACTATAACAACTAAACAAACTAAAACAACTATAACAACTAAAACAGTCTAACAACCAAAACACCTCAAACAACAATAACACATAGAACACATAAAACACCTAAAACACCTTAACACCTTAAATAACTAAAACACCTAAACAACTAGAACACCTAAAACAACTAGAACAACTAAAACAACTAGAACAACTAAAACAACTAAAAAACTACAACGACTATAACAACTAAAACAACTGAAACAACAAAAACAACTATAACAATTAAAACAACTAAACAACTAAAACAACTAAAACAACTTAAACAACTATAAACAACTAAATTAACTAAAACAACTAAAACAACTGAAACAGCTTTAACAACTAGAAAAACTAAAACAACTAAAGCAACATAAACAACTATAACACCTAAATCAACTAGAACACCGAAAACATCTAAAACCATTAAACAACTAAAACACCTACAACAACTAAAACACCTAAAACAATAAAAAAAAAAACCTATAACACCTATAACACCTATAACACCTATAAAACACCTATAACACCTAAAACAACTGAAACACCTAAACAACTAAACATTTATAACAGCTAACACAATTCTAACACATATAACAACTGAAACAACTAAACAACTAAAACAACTATAACAACTATAACAACTATAACACCTAAACAACTATAACACCCCAAAAAACTATAACACCTGAAACAACTAGACTAAATATAACAACTAAAACAACTATAACAACTGAACAACTGAACAACGGAACAACTAAACAACTAAAACCACTAAAACACCTAAAACAACTACAACAACTAACACAACTA